>JALJVW010002998.1:0-22388 GCA_024865655.1 Emberiza elegans
TCACCAACCAACACCCCCAAGTCCTTCTCCTCAGTGCTCCCAATCACTTCTCCACCCAACCTGTGGACATGCCTAGGATTGCCCTGACCTTCTACAAGGTGTAGAAACTTGTACTTGGCCTTGTTGAAATTCTTGATGCCCACACAGACCCACCTCTCCAGCCTGTCAATGTCCCTTGCAACCTTGTCACTTGTGCAGAGCAGGTTTTGTTGGAGAAGAACATACGTGCACATCCACCCTACTGAACAGTGTTAGTTGGAAATTATTAAGGGTTATTTTATACAATGCTCTTGTCAGAAGGTGTGTACCAGCTGTCTCTGGACACTCTGACCACCCTGCAACTGTCCTTCGGTGTAATATTCCTCTGGAAAACCCTCTCTCTAAAGTCTTACATTTTACAAAAAGTACAAAGGACGCACGAGGGAGCAGGAGTACAGTGCTGGATGCTCCCGGAGAAGCTTCTCATAGGCTGCTAATTTACGGGTGCAACAAGTCACCAATTAACTCTTTTCCTGAGAGTTAGTTGATGCAGTGGTCTAAGAGTTTCCTTCCTCCTCTTCTCCAAGGTGCTGGCAGAGTCACAGCATGCCTCTGAAGGAGTGCTGCTGAACGGAGCTCCGTGCAGTCCAGAGGAATTTCCTGGGGCTGCAGGGAGTACTCAAAGTGGCAGTGAGGTGGTAAGTGTAGGGCCATGATTCAGGGATGAGCTTAGCATGGCTGTGTTGGGATTATGCTGCCAGTGCCACCTCCCTCCCTGCCAAACTCCAGAGAAAGTTCTTGACCACTTGCAGAGAAGCATAAAGTTAACAATCAGGTGTGCTCCTGTGGCCAGGGCAGCCCTGGAGGGAGAAAGAGATGGGGAGAAGGAGATATTGGGAAGGAGGTTGTAAGAAGAGGGTGGTTGAGAGCAATCAGAGCCTGCTGGAGCATCCACGGTGCTGGCCATCCTTTACATTGTGCATTTTCAAATACTCAAAATTTGGTTTTTTAGGAACAAGAATTCTACTACTCTTTTCGATTAAAAAACCTTACGGGAAAAGGGTTTTCCACCTTCTGCAAAACTCTTTATACATCACTCAGATTTTCTGAAGAACAGATGACTGTCTATAGGAGTGAGTTCTAACAAGGATGGTCTCAGAAGAAACACGTATAATTTCAGAAGTAATTTTCAAATTTAGTCAGCCAGATCCAAGTGGCTGTACTGAAATCTCCTACTAGCCATTTGGCTTCTAAATCATGAGGCAGAATCATGAATAACAGATGTTTTGCGATGAGGAGTGACTAAGAGCTGAGTACTTCGTTGAGATCTGAGTATTTTAGACCATGACAGCCTTCTAGGTAGCTGGGCATAAAAATTACCCTTCTTCCTCCTGCTCTCAAATCTTATGCTGGAGATGAGAGTGTAGTTTGTTATTGCTACTGAGACTTTTGCTGGAAATTTTTTAACGTCTCCCTGTAATTTTTTTAGAGAATCAAATTTGGTTTCTTCCCCTTACTTCTCCCATCTTCAAGAAGTCTATTTGGAAATATAATGAGCTCTTCAGCATTTTTATTTTATTCTGCCTTGAAGAAAAAACACTGTAAATCACCTAGAAAATGCTTTCCATGGAAAAATATTTTCCAAGCAGATAAAATTCACCCTTTCAAAAACACTTCTCTCCACTGCTGTGATGCACGCAAATTTGGTTTTAAAATCAATGGCTTTGGTTTTAAAATGAAAGAAAGGTTTCACTTCACTGACTGACATTATTTTGCTTGGCTTTATAGAAGATTATTAGAAGTGTAAAATCATCACCTACAATTAATGATGCGTCAATGTTTACACAGGTCCATTCATATGATGGTACAACCTGGATAGAGATTATCTCTTTCAAAGTGGGAAAGGCAGGCTCCTACTTAGCACTGCTTAAGCTGTAGCATCTCAATGTTAACAGAGGGTTAAATCTGCATTGGTGAAAATTGACATGAACATATTGATTTTGATTAAATATTGTTACAAGGCAGATTTTACGCTGCATGTTTTCCTCGTCTCAGTGTCTTTTAATTTCTGAGGCTTGTTATGTTAATTCCAGTACTACTTAGATTTGATCATAACTACCAAAACAGTGCATCTTTTAAGAACTAGCTTGAATTTTAACCATGAGAGTGATGCTGTCATTCCCTGCCTAGAACTTTAGGACTGACATCTCTTTTATGTAGAAAATGTTCTATGGGTTCCTAGCTTTGCTGTTGCATTGTGAGTAAGGTGGGATTCAGGCACCTGGTGTTCAAAAGAATGAGAGTCATCTACACCTTCAGCACTGGAATTGGTCTGCTAGAGCCAACAGGTTATAGACCCTCCTGATGCAGTGGCGAGTATTGGTGTAAAATTCAAAGTCAGCCAAGACATGCAGCACGTAGTGAACTAACAGTTAAAAGGGCAGAATTGTTAGATTAGTTATACATGATGTGGGCAGTTCTTGATTTCATGCTGAACATTGTAGACATAAGAAATGTGACAGTATTCACTGTCACACAGCAAATGTATCTTTTCTGTTCATTTCAGTTCCATCACAAAAGAGCATTCATTGAAAGTTTCTTTGATATTAACTCCTGTGAAGTAATAAAAGAAAACAGTGGACTCCTAGTGATAAAACAACTCAACAACAAAAATGATTCAAATTCTGAAAAGTTGAACAATGTTCAAACTTTGGTGCAATCTCGTGTAATCCAAAATGGCAAACAGTGTAAAAATCTTGCAAAGACATATAGGGTCCATCTTATTAAGGGTGTGTGATTAACAACAGAGATGTTTGTGAAATGGAGGCTCGACTGGAGCTTTATCATTTTAGTGCATCAGTTAGATAGTCACTTGATGCAATTAAATGACTCTACTTGATAGAGCAGGCAGCAAAATTTTAATGGGCATTTGCCTTCTACATTTTCCTCTAGAGATGGAGGTTTTTAATAGGAAAGACTGTGGCCAGAAAATCTGGAGAGGAGCAACGTACCATAAAACTGGAAAGTAGCTTGTCTTGCATCATTTGCTTTTCTGCAAATACTACCTCATATGTGTACAGAAAAGAACAAAAACCAACAAAAATCAACTAGAAAAAGTACTCTTAAACATATAATGGGGTAATAATAATAGGTTTTTAAAACTCTGCAGATTGTTTTTTCCAAATTCCTCTCCCAGCCATGTCCTAAAGAACATTTTTTCACAGAGAAAATGGCTGCAAGGTTGATGGAGTTCCATTCAATAATCATATGTTGATTAGCATACGCTTAATAAAAAGCTTATTAACACATGCTCCAGTCCAAGCATGTCACTCAGAGAAGGTATAACAATATTGATGCTTTTTTTACTGTGACAGAAACATGGGTACACTGGTTCTGCAATTTTAAAATCATCAGGAAATAAAAATATAAGAAGCAATGCCACATTTTTATGTTATAAAATGGAGATTAGAATGGGTTTCAGTAATTCTTCTTGCTCCTATTCATTTGAAATTACAGTACCTAACTGTTTTTTCTCATAAATGCCACTTCAAGTGATGCTTTATTTCCTTCGGCTATGAAAGAGGACAATACATTTTAATTTGTATTGCTATAATTAAGCCTGAAATTTGATTTGATTTTTATATAGTCTCCCTGGTCAGGCATTGTGATGATGATATTTTGCTGTTCAGAATTCAGGACTACAAAAATACTATTTTGGCCAGAGTAATGTGACTGGTGATGCAGGATTTGCAGTTTTAACAGGTGTTATTTTCTCTCTGTCACTTTCACCAATCTCATCAGAAGAAGACCTTATCATAGTTGTTGGGTTTTTTTGAAATTTTTAAGTGAATTTCAATGTCATTTTTCCTCAATTAAATTCCAGGTATATGATACAGATAATAGCTGGACTTTAGACTCATTTAACTTTAACTGTAGTACCAAATCCTTTAGCTGATGGATAACAGCAGTACCTTAATCCCATTTTATCCTGCAGGAGATTGACTTTCTCTGGTTCCATTTGATGACAAGAAAAAACCATGAAAGGCAGAACAAACTCATATTGCTGTGGGCAACTACTTTTGATAGAAATCAATCCCTGTCTTTTTCAGGGAGCAGGTGTCCTTTGTCTGGCTATCACGTGCATTCCATGTGGTTATGAAGAGAGCATTGAGTTTTGGCAGGTCCAGACTTTAAAATATCGGGAGGAATAGCACGTGCTTGGTTGGCATCCTCAATCTTTTGGGATTTCTGGGATGTGCTCAGGCACATCATTCCTTAGTTCACATCCTCTTCTCTCAAGACTATCAAGTTCCTCCTTCCTCAAGATCATCCAGCAACGTTATTTTCTTGGCAGCAGGACCAAAACTTCTACAAACAGGCCTACCCAGAGCCTAGCCTAGTCTAAATGAAGTATGTAAAGAAAGATGGAAATGAGGTTTTTAGGATAATTCACATCCAAATTTAGGAAAACGGGATATCTTTCTAGAAATACAACTCTTTTCAATTCTCCAGGCTCGCAAAGCTTCATTTTAAAATTTTGCTGATATTTCTTTATCTACTTTTTCCGGGGTTTTGTACCTATTTTAAATTAGTTCTGGTTTACAATTGCACAACATTCAAAGAAAACAAAAGTAAATACTCATCACATTTGTTGTAGCTCATTAACCTACTATTGAGCTGAGTTTTGATATTTTCCTAATCGTTGTGGGTATACAGAGTTTTTTTTATTCATTCCAAAAATACTTTCAAACCTACCTAACACTGTTTTATGTGAAAGCTAGTGGAGAATCTATATCTATATTGCTTGCAGTGAACAACCCAGCAGCAATCAGAGAATGTCCACATTATAAGGAGTGCCCATGGAGATACTATGAAGTACAGCTGTTTCACACAAAAAAAAAGAATTTAACTGGTTTTGGTTGTTTGTTTTGTGTTTGGTTGGTTTGGGGTTTTGGGGTTTTTTTTTACTTTGGTTTGGCTTTTTGTTTTGTTTGGGTTTTTTAAATTTTTTTTTTTTTTTTTTTTTTGGTTCTCTTTTGTTTGTTTGAGTTTTTTTGGGATTTTTGGGGGTTTTTATTTATTTATTTATTTATTTATTTATTTTAACTAGGCGGTTTCCACAAAGTTTTTCCAAAAGACAAGTCTTTCTGCATCTACTTTTAAGGTCATTAATATCTGTCTTCTACCCCCAAAAGACCTTTTGAAAGGTTAGACACATTTTAGTTGTACTTTCTGGGCTTAAGCACTGCTGTTCTCTTGCAAAGTTCTCTCGTTTTCTTTCAGGTCACACAAAAATTTTGTTAGAATTTGTAAAAACGCCATACAAAGCATTCCACCCCAACCACCCCTATGATATAAGGTGGCTAGAGGACTTGAAGTCAGATGTACACCTATTGGAGCCCTTGGAAGAACCATCCCACATATCATCCTCTTCATAGACATACAGACGGTTCAGAACCTGAATTTCCACAGGTTTTCTATTTTTCCTACTAATAAGTAAGCTTCTCAGATTACCTGGGTTCAGGTTGTAAACTGGAGAGTGATAGAAAAAAATCAACAAAATGCTAAAGGAAAGAATAGGGTTACATTTTCTCAAAGATTTCTTTAAGCTATTATCTTATACCAATGGTTTGAAGAGTTGATGTGGTTTAGAAAATTTTCAAAGTTTATGTGGGTGAAGGAAAGAAAAAACTTCTTCTAATTTACTTCTAATACATTTCTATAGAGATGTGGTTTAGACAGAGCATGCAGTTGATGACAGACAAAGAAGCACAAATTTGGACAGAAATACTGGGGATTAGGTTTCACCTCATTGGCAGGGTGTCCAAGTGTATGGAGGCCAGACAAGCAAGGATAAGGAGAAAAAATTGTCCCTCTTATTTCAGAACTGTGCTTTATCCATCCCAAAGTGGAGTGAATCAATAGCTGCACTTGGCCTTCTCTGGTTGGAATTCCCAGATATCTCATCCCTGCCATTGTGTCAGGCAGACTGTGTTGGCAAAAGGGATAAGGGACACGAGCCTTCCCAGAAGTAGCAAACTGTGCATTATCCTACCTAAGGAAGTTCTAGACCAGTACATATTTGAACGTTTTGCTCAGTTTTGCTAGAATAGGGTTTTTCTTTGATGTTCCTTGTCATGGGATTTGAGACTTTTCCTGGGATAAGTTGCTGTCTGTTACCACAGCTGAATTTGTCTAGATGCTTGAAAGCAGTTGTATGGTACCAAGGCATGAACTATTGAATTCCTCAAAAGTGGAAGAATGGAACATTCATAACATCAACTGTTACATTGCTGAGAGACTTCACAAGATTTTGATCTTTCCTGTCTCAGCTTGAAGTGGTGGATCTGAGGAGGACGGAGAGCAGCATGTGGCTGCCACATCAAAACCCAGGAAGCTGCAAAGGTGCTGCTGATCTTGTAACCTACCACTAGCGAAGCAAAAGGCAGTTGTCCAAAACTGCTTGCATTGGAATGTTAGTGTGAATGGAATGGCAGGAGAGTGGTAAGGTACTGTTTTCTATCAGTTTGCAAGCTGTGCACACCATCCCAGTGTGGCTCGGCTTGGTTGTTTGCCTTTCAGAAGGTGCCACTCTCTCCGGCTCCCGGAGGTGAAGAAGCGGCTTCTTCGCGCAAAGAGCATTGTGCCGATCGCAGAGCACTGTGCCGCTCGCGGTGTGCTTGGAAGCGCGGCTCCTGCCGAAAGAAGCCAAGGACCGGCGCTTAGCTCGGGCGAGCTTTGTATCTTCGTCTTTAGCGTCTCTTGTTGCCTATATCTAAGCAGTGTCCCTGCATCTCTCCTGTAGGCGCCTTTTAGGAGACCAGTGTAATGGTGATTAGGTCATGCCAAATCTATCTGTTCTCCAGGCTGAATAATCCCCATATCTGCAACCTGGCCTCGTAGTTGAATTCAGGATCCTTAGTTCTGCTTTCTTCCTCTTTTATGCACTTACAACTGCTCTTTCACCCAGGTTTTTAGTCATTCTAGGAATTGGGACTATTACAGCCATCACCATGGAAAACAAGTAACTTTTGAGTGCTCTTTACCCATCCCATTATGTTAATTAGCAAGACTATAAACTCTGCTGAAAAATTAGCAAAGTTCAAAACTGTCAGCTGGGAGTGATTTTTTTCTCTCATCTCATTTGTCATCATATCTCAGCTATTATCAATATTTGGATTGTTTCTGAATAAACAATAAGTGGAAATAAATGGTCTTTTCATCTGTTGTTATGTAGAGGAAAGATTTTATTTTGAAGCTTCAATTCTCACATCTATAAAATGCATTTTAAAAAATAAAGGGCAGATGAGATAAGTAAGTGAGTACAAATGTACCTCTGAAGGACAATATGATCCCAAAACCAGTTATAAAATAATTTTTTCACAACTACTGAAAGAGCTAACTTTAATATCTTAGATGTCTGAAAACAAAAAAGGCTCATGATTAAGCATATCTTGAAATTAGGTTTGAGAAACTTGTCAAAACAACCCATTTTTAATTTCATGAGTTTTAGCTTTCCATTGATAAAAAAGCTTTGAAACAATGTCCTAGGTGGGGTCCTGGTAGTCACTGAAACAAACAGTCACTTACAGGCATGAAATACCACTCGGTAATCTAGCACGTTCAAGATGGCAAATATTGAATAATTGACATTAATCGATATTGCTGTTGACCTCATTTGTCTTCTTGTTTCAACCTAAGAGGAAACAAAACATTATCTAACTTCTGCCCACAGAATGGCAGGTATCACAGAAAGGAAAAATTCTTAATTAAAGGCAATTATGAAAATGTGGTCAGAAAAATGATGGTTTCCTCTGTATGGCCTCATCAAGAGCACACACTCACTGGAGAAACGTCACTTAGTCAGGTGATGAAATGCAGATACTGCATTAATGCAGATGTCGCCTTGCTCTGTTCCTCAACTTCTTGAAGTCTTGGGAAGTCCATTTCCTTTCAGCATTGCTGCCTGACACTCAGGTAGGAGCTGCAGAGGGGGAAGTGCATGCTGGGCAGATCTTTCCTCGGGCACAGATGTGGCTTCCAAGCACATCTTTTTAAAAGAACCGTAGAAACATTCATGTAGAAACACACAGGTTTCAGCCGGCAGCATTTTCTAGATCTGTCCCTAACACACTAACCTTGTTCCAGTTTCCTAAGCAATGTCAACAAAAAGAACAGTAAATCCTTTTCACATCATATTGTGCAGACAGACATTCTTTAGTTATACAAATAGTCTTTCTCAACTCTTTTACCTTTTTAGAATTTCTGTAGGTTCTTAATGTTTCTTTTCAGCATGTGTTTTCTTCATTCTTCATTATACACAGTTTAGTCTAATCAGCATTAGTGTTCTGTTTAATATTGTATTTCATTTTCCATACACTTAATTTTATTCACTGTACACATCTCTCTTAATCCATTTAATGACTAATAATCTTGATGTGGCTTCTGTGTCTCTGCAGTGATTATGGTTATATGCATTGCAAGAAAATGTTTTTCTGTAAATATAATTGATAGCCCTTGTGTTTTTTTTTCAGGAGGACTAATAAAACTGGTGAGCAGGCACATCTTCTAGTTGGAGCCTGTTAGAACCTTTTACCTATTTTTTTGTCTTGGGCATGGCCATGACTGTCTTGCAACATTTGTGAAGCTCTCTGCAAATTTTCCTATTTCTCATTCTTTCGAATCACAGAATGCATAAGGTTGGAAAAAGGCCACTAAGATCAAGCCCAACTATTAATTTACTGACACCAAGTTCACTGCTAAACCATGTCCCTATCAACACTCTTTCTGAATGCTTCCAGGGGTAAGGATTCCACTGTTTCCCAGGGAGGACGGTTCCAGCGCCAAGCAACCCTTTCAGAAAAGACATATTTTTTTCCCCAATATCTAATCTTAACATAATATTTATATGATATTTGATGTTGAATGAGTTTCATATCTCTTTCCTGTCCAGAAAGACAAATATCCTTCATGAAAAAAAAAGGTGAAAAAAAGCCATTCTGAAAACACTATTATTTATAGAAGCAAAAATTATTCTGTCTAACTGAGAGAGATACCCAGTACTCATTATAGCACAGGAAGTGAACAGAGAATATCCTGGTCTCATTGCTGCGCACTCCTTTTTATCACACTGAGCTCTGGTCTTCTGCAACAGCTTGTGCTGATCAGTTGTGCAGGATTTTGCGCTTCTGGTAAAAGTATTCACCGTCCCAGATTTTCTGAATATTAATTCATGATAGCCTGCTCTTTCCTTAAATAACGTGTGAGAGGAAAGTAAGTCAAACAAAACAAACAACAACAACAACAAAAAAAAAAAAAAAAAAAAAAAGAAAAAAAAATGAAAACATAAACCCAAACAAAATAAACTCCAACAATAGCAAAAACACCCCCAAAACCTGATACAAATGGAAGCAACCCAAAGGTTTTTATCTCCTTATGTACTAGTTCCTTTACTCCAGAAAGTTCTTCTACTCCACGATTGTACTGCAGTTTAACTGCTAAACACTTCACTGAGTTTAAATTTCTATTCATTACTACCCACTGTAGCTGCTGTATTCTGCTGGGTTTTCTCTTTCACCTAATCATGGGAAGATGACTAAGTAGCATCAGTTCTTAGACAATGAAATTGAATCATTCTCCCAACCTATGAGTTTTGGCTCCTAACCAGAAGGCATGCTGATATATCAAGTTGTTTGACACAGAGAGATGCTGTCAAGCTGTTTCTAAATGCACTTTTAGATACTAAAGTTTCAGATTGGCAGCATGATGTTGCATTCCTAATTGATGTCAGATGCTCGTAATCACTGTTGACTTTAGGAGAGTTCATAAGTAACGCCCCCGTATATGTTTTTAATGAATAATTTTCTTCTATCCTCTAAATGAATCTTCTCTGGTGTTTGCTTAGTTAAAGCAGTCTTAAGAAGTGGTGGTATAAAATCAGGCCATCTCAGACAACTGATACAATAAGAGAATATTAATTCATATTGTAATCTCAGGAGACTATTCCTTTGATTTCATATTTTCCTATTTTGATCAATTCTTTTGAGGAAAATGTATTTTGGAGTTTCAGGATGAATGCCAAAAAGAACAGCATTTGAGGACCTATTTGATTTTCTCTGTATTCCCAAGTCCTACAATAGTGATGTTATGCATGGTTGGGATAAACTCAGTACTCAGAAGAGGTTCCTTACCCTGAGCTTGCATCTGGAAGACAGAACCTCTTTTAATATATTCTAATATATTTTTATTTTTCACATCAGAGTTTTTGATTTAAAAATACGTAAAATGCCAAAGGACGTGTAGGTATATGCATATCCAGGCTATAAAAACATCCTTGTTCCAATTACTTTACAGCTTCAGCAGAAAAGAAAAGCATTGCAACAAAGAAATTCATATACAGAGAGATTAAGATTTATTATGCCAATGAGATTTAAATAAATTATGCAGTCTTCTGTTAGATACACATGAATTGATAACCAGTAATTTACTTCAAATAAATAATAACCAGTTCTGAAACTTATCCCTTCTCTGGATCAGATTGGTGGATCTGAGCAGTGAATATTTAACCTGAACAGAACTATGGTGATTTACATCACCTGAGCATGCAGCTTGCCTTTTGGTCCAAATAACTGGGCACACTCCCTGCCATTTCTATGGATTTAAATCTCTCCTCAAAAAAAAAAACTCATTGCCTGGTATTTCCTCTTGCAGAGTGGAGATAAATAGCAGGGACAGTATATTTTGCACATAGGAAAATAGTCTTGCTTTCCATCTCTCTTGTGATGAGAGACCATGGAGAAAAAATCTACAGTCAGACAACAGAATCATAAAATCGTGGAATGCTTTGGGTTGGAAGGGACCTCAAAGATCATCTAGTTCCAAAGCCCGGAAATGGGCAGGGACACTTTCTGCTAGGTTACTTAGACACCCATGCAAACTGGCCTTGAACACTTCCAGGGATGGGGCAGCCACAGCTTCTCTGGACAGCCTGTTCCAGCAGCTCACCACACGCACAACAAAGAATTTCTTCCTAATATCTAACCTAAATTTCCCCTCTTTCCATCTGAAGCCATTGCTCCCTGTCCTATTGCTACAGTTCCTGGATCCATCTCCAGCTTCCCTGTAGGCCCCTTCAGATACTGGGACCTTCTTTGAGGTCTCTACAAAACCTTCTCCTCTCCAGGCTGAATAGTCCAAACTTTCACCCTGGAAGTTGATCCTTATTAACTTCATGCCTTCCTTTGGACTTGCTCCAGGAGTTTCATGCCCTTCAAATTTTGGGGACCCCAGCCCTGGATACAGCACAGCATGTAGCTTCTCCCAGCAGAGCAGAGGAGTAGAATCTCCTCCTTTGACCTGCTGGCCATGGGGCTTGGATGCAGCCCAAGATTTGTTTGGCATTTTGGGCTGTGAGCGCTCACTGCTGGTTCACGTTGAGTTTTTCATCAACCAACACCCCCAAGTCCTTCAACTCAGTGCTCCCAATCACTTCTCCACCCAACCTGTGGACATGTCTAGGATTGCCCTGACCTTCTACAAGGTGTAGAAACTTGTACTTGGCCTTGTTGAAATTCTTGATGCCCACACAGACCCACCTCTCCAGCCTGTCAATGTCCCCTGCAACCTTGTCACTTGTGCAGAGCAGGTTTTGCTGGAGAAGAACATACGTGCACATCCACCCTACTGAACAGTGTTAGTTGGAAATTATTAAGGGTTATTTTATACAATGCTCTTGTCAGAATGTATGTACCAGCAGTCTCTGGACAGTCTGACCACCCTGCAACTGTCCTTCGGTGTAATATTCCTCTGGAAAACCCTCTCTCTAAAGTCTTACATTTTACAAAAAGTACAAAAGGGCGCGAGGGAGCAGGAGTACAGTGCTGGATGCTCCCGGAGAAGCTTCTCATAGGCTGCTAATTTACGGGTGCAACAAGTCACCAATTAACTCTTTTCCTGAGAGTTAGTTGATGCAGTGGTCTAAGAGTTTCCTTCCTCCTCTTCTCCAAGGTGCTGGCAGAGTCACAGCATGCCTCTGAAGGAGTGCTGCTGAACGGAGCTCCGTGCAGTCAGAGGAATTTCCTGGGGCTGCAGGGAGTACTCAAAGTGGCAGTGAGGTGGTAAGTGTAGGGCCATGATTCAGGGATGAGCTTAGCATGGCTGTGTTGGGATTATGCTGCCAGTGCCACCTCCCTCCCTGCCAAACTCCAGAGAAAGTTCTTGACCACTTGCAGAGAAGCATAAAATTAACAATCAGGTGTGCTCCTGTGGCCAGGGCAGCCCTGGAGGAAGAAAGAGATGGGGAGAAGGAGATATTGGGAAGGAGGTTGTAAGAAGAGGGTGGTTGAGAGCAATCAGAGCCTGCTGGAGCATCCACGGTGCTGGCCATCCTTTACATTGTGCATTTTCAAATACTCAAAATTTGGTTTCTTAGGAACAAGAATTCTACTACTCTTTTCAATTAAAACCTTACGGGAAAAGGGTTTTCCACCTTCTGCAAAACTCTTTATACATCACTCAGATTTTCTGAAGAACAGATGACTGTCTATAGGAGTGAGTTCTAACAAGGATGGTCTCAGAAGAAACACGTATAATTTCAGAAGTAATTTTCAAATTTAGTCAGCCAGATCCAAGTGGCTGTACTGAAAGCTCCTACTAGCCATTTGGCTTCTAAATCATGAGGCAGAGACATGAATAACAGATGTTTTGTGATGAGGAGTGACTAAGAGCTGAGTACTTCGTTGAGATCTGAGTATTTTAGACCATGACAGCCTTCTAGGTAGCTGGGCATAAAAATTACCCTTCTTCCTCCTGCTCTCAAATCTTATGCTGGAGATGAGAGTGTAGTTTGTTATTGCTACTGAGACTTTTGCTGGAAATTTTTTTAACGTCTCCCTGTAATTTTTTTAGAGAATCAAATTTGATTTCTTCCCCTTACCTCTCCCATCTTCAAGAAGTCTACTTTGGAAATATAATGAGCTCTTCAGCATTTTTATTTTGTTCTGCTTTGAAGAAAAAGCACTGTAAATCACCTAGAAAATGCTTTCCATGGAAAAATATTTTCCAAGCAGATAAAATTCACCCTTTCAAAAACACTTCTCTCCACTGCTGTGATGCACGCAAATTTTGTTTTACAAACAAAGGCTTTGGTTTGAAAATGAAAGAAAGGTTTCACTTCACTGACTGACATTATTTTGCTTGGCTTTATAGAAGACTATTAGAAGGCTAAAATCATCACCTACAATTAATGATGCGTCAATGTTTACACAGGTCCATTCATATGATGGTACAACCTGGATAGAGATTATCTCTTTCAAAGTGGGAAAGGCAGGCTCCTACTTAGCACTGCTTAAGCTGTAGCATCTCAATGTTGACAGAGGGTTAAATCTGCACTGGTGAAAAATTGACATGAACATATTGATTTTGATTAAATATTGTTACAAGGCAGATTTTACGCTGCATGTTTTCCTCGTCTCAGTGTCTTTTTAATTTCTGAGGCTTGTTATGTTAATTCCAGTACTACTTAGATTTGATCATAACTACCAAAAAAGTGCATCTTTTAAGAACTAGCTTGAATTTTAACCATGAGAGTGATGCTGTCATTCCCTGCCTAGAACTTTAGGACTGACATCTCTTTTATGTAGAAAATGTTCTATGGGTTCCTAGCTTTGCTGTTGCATTGTGAGTAAGGTGGGATTCAGGCACCTGGTGTTCAAAAGAATGAGAGTCATCTACACCTTCAGCACTGGAATTGGTCTGCTAGAGCCAACAGGTTAGGTTATAGACCCTCCTGATGCAGTGGCGAGTATTGGTGTAAAATTCAAAGTCAGCCAAGACATGCAGCACGTAGTGAACTAACAGTTAAAAGGGCAGAATTGTTAGATTAGTTATACATGATGTGGGCAGTTCTTGATTTCATGCTGAACATTGTAGACATAAGAAATGTGACAGTATTCACTGTCACACAGCAAATGTATCTTTTCTGTTCATTTCAGTTCCATCACAAAAGAGCATTCATTGAAAGTTTCTTTGATATTAACTCCTGTGAAGTAATAAAAGAAAACAGTGGACTCCTAGTGATAAAACAACTCAACAACAAAAATGATTCAAATTCTGAAAAGTTGAACAATGTTCAAACTTTGGTGCAATCTCGTGTAATCCAAAATGGCAAAAAGTGTAAAAATCTTGCAAAGACATATAGGGTCCATCTTATTAAGGGTGTGTGATTAACAACAGAGATGTTTGTGAAATGGAGGCTCGACTGGAGCTTATCATTTTAGTGCATCAGTTAGATAGTCACTTGATGCAATTAAATGACTCTACTTGATAGAGCAGGCAGCAAAATTTTAATGGGCATTTGCCTTCTACATTTTCCTCTAGAGATGGAGTTTTTTTTAATAGGAAAGACTGTGGCCAGAAAATCTGGAGAGGAGCAACGTACCATAAAACTGGAAAGTAGCTTGTCTTGCATCATTTGCTTTTCTGCAAATACTACCTCATATGTGTACAGAAAAAAACAAAAACCAACAAAAATCAACTAGAAAAAGTACTCTTAAACATATAATGGGGTAATAATAATAGGTTTTTAAACTCTGCAGATTGTCTTTTCCAAATTCCTCTCCCAGCCATGTCCTAAAGAACATTTTTTCACAGAGAAAATGGCTGCAAGATTGATGGAGTTCCATTCAATAATCATATGTTGATTAGCATACGCTTAATAAAAAGCTTATTAACACATGCTCCAGTCCAAGCATGTCACTCAGAGAAGGTATAACAATATTGATGCTTTTTTTACTGTGACAGAAACATGGGTACACTGGTTCTGCAATTTTAAAATCATCAGGAAATAAAAATATAAGAAGCAATGCCACACTTTTATTTTATAAAATGGAGATCAGAATGGGTTTCAGTAATTCTTCTTGCTCCTATTCATTTGAAATTACAGTACCTAACTGTTTTTTCTCATAAATGCCACTTCAAGTGATGCTTTATTGCCTTTGGTTATGAAAGAAAACAATACTTTTAAATTTGTATTGCTATAATTAAGCCTGAAATTTGATTTGATTTGATTTTTATATAGTCTCCCTGGTCAGGCATTGTGATGATGATATTTTGCTGTTCAGAATTCAGGACTACAAAAATACTATTTTGGCCAGAGTAATGAGACTGGTGATGCAAGATTTGCAGTTCTAACAGGTGTTATTTTCTCTCTGTCACTTTCACCAATCTCATAGGTTTGTTTTTTTTTTTGAAATTTTTAAGTGAATTTCAATGTCATTTTTCCTCAATTAAATTCCAGGTATATGATACAGATAATAGCTGGACTTTAGACTCATTTAACTTTAACTGTAGTACCAAATCCTTTAGCTGATGGAGAACAGCAGTACCTTAATCCCATTTTATCCTGCAGGAGATTGACTTTCTCTGGTTCCATTTGATGACAAGAAAAAACCATGAAAGGCAGAACAAACTCATATTGCTGTGGGCAACTTCTTTTGGTAGAAATCAATCCCTGTCTTTTTCAGGGAGCAGGTGTCCTTTGTCTGGCTATCACGTGCATTCCATGTGGTTATGAAGAGAGCATTGAGTTTTGGCAGGTCCAGACTTTAAAACATCGGGAGGAATAGCACGTGCTTGGTTGGCATCCTCAATCTTTTGGGATTTCTGGGATGTGCTCAGGCACATCATTCCTTAGTTCACATCCTCTTCTCTCAAGACTATCAAGTTCCTCCTTCCTCAAGATCATCCAGCAACATTATTTTCTTGGCAGCAGGACCAAAACTTCTACAAACAGGCCTACCCAGAGCCTAGCCTAGTCTAAATGAAGTATGTAAAGAAAGATGGAAATGAGGTTTTTAGGATAATTCACATCCAAATTTAGGAAAACGGGATATCTTTCTAGAAATACAACTCTTTTCAATTCTCCAGGGTTGCAAAGCTTCATTTTAAAATTTTGCTGATATTTCTTTATCTACTTTTTCCTGGGTTTTGTACCTATTTTAAATTAGTTCTGGTTTACAATTGCACAACATTCAAAGAAAACAAAAGTAAATACTCATCACATTTGTTGTAGCTCATTAACCTACTATTGAGCTGAGTTTTGATATTTTCCTAATCGTTGTGGGTATACAGAGCGTTTTTATTCATTCCAAAAATACTTTCAAACCTACCTAACACTGTTTTCTGTGAAAGCTAGTGGAGAATCTATATCTATATTGCTTGCAGTGAACAACCCAGCAGCAATCAGAGAATGTCCACATTATAAGGAGTGCCCATGGAGATACTATGAAGTACAGCTGTTTCACAGAAAAAAGAATTTAACTGGTTTTGGTTGTTTGTTTTGTGTTTGGTTGGTTTGGGGGTTTTTTTTTTTTTTTTTTTTTGTTTTGGTTTGGCTTTTTTTGCTTTGGGTTTTTTTTTTATTTTTTTTTTCCTTTTCCTTTGGTTCTCTTTTGTTTGTTTGAGTATTTTGCGGGGATTTTTTTGGTTTTTATTTATTTATTTATTTATTTATTTATTTATTTATTTATTTATTTATTTATTTTAACTAGGCGGTTTCCACAAAGTTTTTCCAAAAAGACAAGTCTTTCTGCATCTACTTTTAAGGTCATTAATATCTGTCTTCTACCCCCAAAAGACCTTTTGAAAGGTTAGACACATTTTAGTTGTACTTTCTGGGCTTAAGCACTGCTGTTCTCTTGCAAAGTTCTCGTTTTCTTTCAGGTCACACAAAAATTTTGTTAGAATTTGTAAAAACTCCATACAAAGCATTCCACCCCAACCACCCTTATGATATAAGGTGGCTAGAGGACTTGAAGTCAGATGTACACCTATTGGAGCCCTTGGAAGAACCATCCCACATATCATCCTCTTCATAGACATACAGACGGTTCAGAACCTGAATTTCCACAGGTTTTCTATTTTTCCTACTAATAAGTAAGCTTCTCAGATTACCTGGGTTCAGGTTGTAAACTGGAGAGTGATAGAAAAAAAAATCAACAAAATGCTAAAGGAAAGAATAGGGTTACATTTTCTCAAAGATTTCTTTAAGCTATTATCTTATACCAATGGTTTGAAGAGTTGATGTGGTTTAGAAAATTTTCAAAGTTTATGTGGGTGAAGGAAAAAAAAACTTCTTCTAATTTACTTCTAATACATTTCTATAGAGATGTGGTTTAGACAGAGCATGCAGTTGATGACAGACAAAGAAGCACAAATTTGGACAGAAATACTGGGGATTAGGTTTCACCTCATTGGCAGGGTGTCCAACTGTATGGAGGCCAGACAAGCAAGGATAAGGAGAAAAAATTGTCCCTCTTATTTCAGAACTGTGCTTTATCCATCCCAAAGTGGAGTGAATCAATAGCTGCACTTGGCCTTCTCTGGTTGGAATGCCCGGATATCTCATCCCTGCCATTGTGTCAGGCAGACTGTGTCGGCAAAAGGGATAAGGGACACGAGCCTTCCCAGAAGTAGCAAAGTGTGCATTATCATACCTAAGGAAGTTCTAGACCAGTACATATTTGAACGTTTTGCTCAGTTTTGCTGGAATAGGGTTTTTCTTTGATGTTCCTTGTCATGGGATTTGAGACTTTTCCCTGGGATAAGTTGCTGTCTGTTACCACAGCTGAATTTGTCTAGATGCCTGAAAGCAGTTGCATGGTACCAAGGCATGAATTATTGAATTCCTCAAAAGTGGAAGAATGGAACATTCATAACATCAACTGTTACATTGCTGAGAGACTTCACAAGATTTTGATCTTTCCTGTCTCAGGTTGAAGTGGTGGATCTGAGGAGGACGGAGAGCAGCATGTGGCTGCCACATCAAAACCCAGGAAGCTGCAAAGGTGCTGCTGATCTTGTAACCTACCACTAGCGAAGCAAAAGGCAGTTGTCCAAAACTGCTTGCATTGGAATGTTAGCGTGAATAAAATCGCAGGAGAGTGGTAAGGTACTGTTTTCTATCAGTTTGCAAGCTGTGCACACAATCCCAGTGTGGCTCGGCTTGGTTGTTTCGGAAGGTGCCGCCTTCGGAAGGTGCCGCATTCTGCCTCCGGCTCCCGCCGAGGCAGGGAAGAAGCCGGCTTCTTCGCCTACGCAAAAAGAGCATTGTGCCGGTCGCGGTGTGCTCGTTTTGCAAGAAGCAAAAGAAAGTAGCGGCTTCTGCCGAAAGAAGCCAAGGACCGGCGCTTAGCTCGGGCGAGTGCCAAAGAGCATTGTGCCGGTCGCGGTGTCTTGAAGCGCGGCTTCTGCCGAAAGAAGCCAAGGACCGGCGCTTAGCTCGGGCGAGTGCTTTAGCGTCTTTCTTGTCGCCTACACCTAAGCAAAAAGCTTTTCCACTATGTCTCGCAAGGAGAAACTGTGCCAGTACAGAAATCATCTCCTAGCGTGTTCTAGAGGTGCACGGAGCTCTGCAGAGCGTTTTGCAAGAAGCAAAAGAAAGTAGTCCAAAAGGACTTGCATTCGAATGTTAGCGTGAATAAAATCGCAGGAGAGTGGTAAGGTACTGTTTTCTATCAGTTTGCAAGCTGTGCACACAATCCCAGTGTGGCTCGGCTTGGTTGTTCGCCTTTCGGAAGGTGCCGCTCTCTCCGGCTCCCGGAGGCGAAGAAGCGGCTTCTTCGCGCAAAGAGCATTGTGCCGGTCGCGGTGTGCTCCGAAGCGCGGCTTCTGCCGAAAGAAGCCAAGGACCGGCGCTTAGCTCGGGCGAGTGCCGTACCTTCGTCTTTAGCGTCTCTTGTCGCCTACACCTAAGCAAAAAGCTTTTCCACTATGTTTCGCAAGGAGAAACTGTGCCAGTACAGAAATGATCGATTATCGTGTTCTAGAGGTGCACGGAGCTCTGCAGAGCGTTTTGCAAGAAGCAAAAGAAAGTAGTCCAAAAGGACTTGCATTCGAATGTTAGCGTGAATAAAATCGCAGGAGAGTGGTAAGGTACTGTTTTCTATCAGTTTGCAAGCTGTGCACACAATCCCAGTGTGGCTCGGCTTGGTTGTTCGCCTTTCGGAAGGTGCCGCTCTCTCCGGCTCCCGGAGGCGAAGAAGCGGCTTCTTCGCGCAAAGAGCATTGTGCCGGTCGCGGTGTGCTCCGAAGCGCGGCTTCTGCCGAAAGAAGCCAAGGACCGGCGCTTAGCTCGGGCGAGTGCCGTACCTTCGTCTTTAGCGTCTCTTGTCGCCTACACCTAAGCAAAAAGCTTTTCCACTATGTCTCGCAAGGAGAAACTGTGCCAGTACAGAAATGATCGATTATCGTGTTCTAGAGGTGCACGGAGCTCTGCAGAGCGTTTTGCAAGAAGCAAAAGAAAGTAGTCCAAAAGGACTTGCATTCGAATGTTAGCGTGAATAAAATCGCAGGAGAGTGGTAAGGTACTGTTTTCTATCAGTTTGCAAGCTGTGCACACAATCCCAGTGTGGCTCGGCTTGGTTGTTCGCCTTTCGGAAGGTGCCGCTCTCTCCGGCTCCCGGAGGCGAAGAAGCGGCTTCTTCGCGCAAAGAGCATTGTGCCGGTCGCAGAGCACTTTGCCGGTAGTGGCTTCTGTTAGTTGGAAATTATAAAGGGTTATTTTATAAAATGGTCTTGTCAGAAGGTGTGTACCAGCAGTCTCTGGACAGTCTGACCACCCTGCAACTGTCCTTCGGTGTAATAGTCCTCTGGAAAACCCTCTCTCTAAAGTCTTACTTTTTACAAAAAGTACAAAGGACGCGCGAGGGAGCAGGAGTACAGTGCTGGATGCTCCCGGAGAAGCTTCTCATAGGCTGCTAATTTACGGGTGCAACAGGTCACCAATTAACCCTTTTCCTGAGAGTTAGTTGATGCAGTGGTCTAAGAGTTTCCTTCCTCCTCTTCTCCAAGGTGCTGGCAGAGTCACAGCATGCCTCTGAAGGGAGTGCTGCTGAACGGAGCTCCGTGCAGTCCAGAGGAATTTCCTGGGTCTGCAGGGAGTACTCAAAGTGGCAGTGAGGTGGTAAGTGTAGGGCCATGATTCGGGGATGAGCTTAGCATGGCTGTGTTTGTATTATGCTGCCAGTAGCACCTCCCTCCCTGCCAAACTCCAGAGAAAGTTCTTGACCACTTGCAGAGAAGCATAAAGTTAACAATCAGGTGTGCTCCTGTGGCCAGGGCAGCCCTGGAGGGAGAAAGAGATGGGGAGAAGGAGATATTGGGAAGGAGGTTGTAAGAAGAGGGTAGTTGAGAGCAATCAGAGCCTGCTGGAGCATCCACGGTGCTGGCCATCCTTTACATTGTGCATTTTCAAATACTCAAAATTTGGTTTTTTAGGAACAAGAATTCTACTACTCTTTTCGATTAAAACCTTACGGGAAAAGGGTTTTCCACCTTCTGCAAAACTCTTTATACATCACTCAGATTTTCTGAAGAACAGATGACTGTCTATATGAGTGAGCTATAACAAGGATGGTCTCAGAAGAAACACGTATAATTTCAGAAGTAATTTTCAAATTTAGTCAGCCAGATCCAAGTGGCTGTACTTAAATCTCCTACTAGCCATTTGGCTTCTAAATCATGAGGCAGAATCATGAATAACAGATGTTTTGTGATGAGGAGTGACTAAAAGCTGAGTACTTCTTTGAGATCTGAGTATTTTAGACCATGACAGCTTTCTAGGTAGCTGGGCATAAAAATTACCCTTCTTCCTCCTGCTCTCAAATCTTATGCTGGAGATGAGAGTGTAGTTTGTTATTGCTACTGAGACTTTTGCTGGAAATTTTTTTAACGTCTCCCTGTAATTTTTTTAGAGAATCAAATTTGATTTCTTCCCCTTACTTCTCCCATCTTCAAGAAGTCTACTTTGGAAATATAATGAGCTCTTCAGCATTTTTATTTTGTTCTGCTTTGAAGAAAAAGCACTGTAAATCACCTAGAAAATGCTTTCCATGGAAAAATATTTTCCAAGCAGATAAAATTCACCCTTTCAAAAACACTTCTCTCCAGTGCTGTGATGCATGCAAATTTTATTTTGTAAACAATGGCTTTGGTTTGAAAATGAAAGAAAGGTTTCACTTCACTGACTGACATTATTTTGCTTGGCTTTATAGAAGAGTATTAGAAGGCTAAAATCACCACCTACAATTAATGATGCGTCAATGATTACACAGGTCCATTCATATGATGGTACAACCTGGATAGAGATTATCTCTTTCAAAGTGGGAAAGGCAGGCTCCTACTTAGCACTGCTTAAGCTGTAGCATCTCAATGTTAACAGAGGGTTAAATCTGCACTGGTGAAAAATTGACATGAACATATTGATTTTGATTAAATATTGTTACAAGGCAGATTTTACGCTGCATGTTTTCCTCGTCTCAGTGTCTTTTAATTTCTGAGGCTTGTTATGTTAATTCCAGTACTACTTAGATTTGATCATAACTACCAAAACAGTGCATCTTTTAAGAACTAGCTTGAATTTTAACCATGAGAGTGATGCTGTCATTCCCTGCCTAGAACTTTAGGACTGACATCTCTTTTAAGTAGAAAATGCTCTATGGGTTCCTAGCTTTGCTGTTGCACTGTGAGTAAGGTGGGATTCAGGCACCTGGTGTTCAAAAGAATGGGAGTCATCTACACCTTCAGCACTGGAATTGGCCTGCTAGAGCCAACAGGTTATAGACCCTCCTGATGCAGTGGTGAGTATTGGTGTAATATTAAAAGTCAGCCAAGACATGCAGCACGTAGTGAACTATCAGTTAAAAGGGCAGAATTGTTAGATTAGTTATACATGATGTGGTTAGTTGTTGATTTCATGCCAAACATTGTAGACATAAGAAATGTGACAGTATTCACTGTCACACAGCAAATGTATCTTTTCTGTTCATTTCAGTTCCATCACAAAAGAGCATTCATTGAAAGTTTCTTTGATATTAACTCCTGTGAAGTAATAAAAGAAAACAGTGGACTCCTAGTGATAAAACAACTCAACAACAAAAATTATTCAAATTCTGAAAAGTTGAACAATGTTCAAACTTTGGTGCAATCTCGTGTAATCCAAAATGGCAAAAAGTGTAAAAATCTTGCAAAGACATATAGGGTGCATCTTATTAAGGGTGTGTGATTAACAACATAGATGTTTGTGAAATGGAGGCTCTACTGGAGCGTTATCATTTTAGTGCATCAGTTAGATAGTCACTTGATGCAATTAAATGACTCTATTTGATAGAGCAGGCAGCAAAATTTTAATGGGCATTTGCCTTCTACATTTTCCTCTAGAGATGGAGGTTTTTAATAGGAAAGACTGTGGCCAGAAAATCTGGAGAGGAGCAACGTACCATAAAACTGGAAAGTAGCTTGTCTTGCATCATTTGCTTTTCTGCAAATACTACCTCAAATGTGTACAGAAAAGAAAAAAAAAAAACCAACAAAAATCAACTAGAAAAAGTAACTCTTAAACATATAATGGAGTA
>JALJVW010000301.1:0-11422 GCA_024865655.1 Emberiza elegans
CCTAATGGAATCTCGCGGAACTAGGTGTTCAGGAAGGATGAAATAATGGAGAACATTGTTTCCTAATGGAATCTCATGGACCCGTGAGTCTATGGTGACGTTGTTGGACCTGATAGAACATCAAGATGTTTCAATGAATCTCAAGGGACGCAGGTGTCTATGGTGGCCCAACATGAGAGACATTGTAACCCAATGGAATCTCATAGAACCCTCATGTCCATGCTGACAGAGCACGATGGAACACAGAACATTGCAGCTACTCCAATGACACTATGGATCCAGGAACCATGATCACAGAGCAATGGAGCAAGCAGGACAACTTTTTACCCAATAGAATTCATGGAATTAGCCGTGTGAAAGACTGATCGAACACTCGAGAACGTTGTTACCAAAATGGAGTATCACGGAACCAGATGTCCATGGTCGGCCTGATGAACACTGCAGAACATTGTTACTCAGTGAACCTCAGCGGAACCAGGTGTCAACAATGCTGGGCCTGATGAACCTGGACAAAAATTGTTACCTAATGGAATCTCAAGGATCCAGGTGTCCATGGTGACGAAGGGGCCTGATGGAAACACTGAGAAAAAAATTGTTACCCCAAAGGGAATCACAGAACTCTGGTGTGTAAGCAGACAGATGGAACACTGAGAACATTGAATTCAATTGAATCTCATGAATCATGCGTCTCAAGAGGGAGCCAGATGGAACACTGGAACATTGTTGTTCTAGATGGAATCTCAGGTGAAAACCAGGTTTTCATGCAGAGGACAGATCCGATGGCAGCCTGAGAAAATTGTTAGCCCTTCTTGAATCCCATGGATCCACTATTTTCCATGGTGGATCCAAAGGAACTGACTTAAATACTGAGAATATTCCTTAACTGACCAATAGCTCAGAGTTGGATCCATTGTGCCCATGAGTTAAAGGGCAGGGTTGGAGCAGTCAGAGGGACAACTTTTTACCTAAGGAATGACTCAGCATTCAATTAGTTCTCAAGCCTTTCTGTTTTACTTTCAAAAGGCATTCCCTATAGTTCTTTTTAAAACAGTGAAAAGACAGAAAACATAGCTAACACAATCACAACTACAAGGAGAATCAGCAAAATTCCCTTAACCAAAGAAGCAGCCCATCCTGTTAATCCCCAATGCCCAAAAAGTTCATTAACTCAGTCTGGAATTGTTTCTACTTTCAAGTCCTTCACAGAGATCTTTCAGTTTCTGGATGATATTAGCCTGGATGGATTCGATCGTGAAAGAGGTTGAAGCAGCACATTCCTTGAAATCCTCACAGCGTGTCCGTGGGCAAGCAGCAAGTTTCGGTGCTGCTCGATTCTGGAGTGAAGCTTGTCTTGTAGTTTCTTCATCCTTTAAGAGATCACTCAGGGCTGCAGATGTAGCATTAGCTTGTTTACTGAGCCAGCACCCAAGGTGACTGATTTCACGAGGGCTTTAGCTGCAGCTACCCATGGTAAAACAAAGGAGACCGCAATCTTTTTGGTTTGTTCCAATCATACAATTTAGGGTCACAATTTTCATCAAATTCAGTGTAGGACCTTTTTGGCGTTTTGATTCGCTTTCCTTTTCCAATTATGTAACAGGGTGATGTTTGGAGTAAGGGTGGAAAGTTTTCCAAGGGTACAGGGACCTCCTGGAGTCGGAAGGATCCCTGCCCAAACCCTGTCCACAGATGAAACATTCCCTTGGGTAGTACTTTGGGATGGAGCGAGGACACAGAGATCACACGAGCCGTGTAATTGCACCAATCGTGAGGGTTATAGGCTTTGTTAATTGGTGATACATCTTTTCGATATGTGTTTTGTTCTGGTCAATTCTGGCCAATTACTATTTTTGGACGTCTAAAGTAAAATTTGGGCCACAATATGTGGCCATGGAGGACCTAATAGATCAATTCTTGGGGCTCCTGATTATCATCTGGCAGAATTTTTGTCCCCTCGTCCCAAGTATCAACCACATTGGGTGTCTTACCTGTGGTGCGGAGAACCTCTGAGTTATAGAAAGGCCAATCATCTGCAACAAAGGGAATTCCTACTAGACATGTGGAAAGTGGGTTATCAATGCTTCCCATGGACAAGCACAGGTTGTCCTGTTTTAGCGTTTTTGCTAAGGTTACCCAGACATTATGACTGGGCTGAGGGCTGATCAGCCGGAGACATGCGGTGCAGTGAAGAGCATCCAGGCTGCAGTGAGGACAGCACCAACGGAGATATTTTTTCATCTTTGGGCAGGAATAGGGCTTCTGATGGGAATATAAACAAAATTGTTATCTTTATGATGAGAGGGTTTTGCCTAGATCTTTTCCTGTTCCTGTCCTCCCCTTTTTTCTTTTAATTTCTAAGTTATGCTAAGGGAGAAGGTGGGTAGAAAGCAGGAGGGTTTTTTTTTTTTAAAAGTTAGAGAAAAGGAACAATAGGGTATTTAAAATGAAAAAAAAAAAAACAGAGTAACAACACATAATTCAAAAAACACTTTCGTGTTAAGGCTATCTATGGCTTGATGCAGCAGGACATTATGTTGTCCTCAGTTTTGTCTGCTGTCTTGTGATGGGGCGGTCTGTGCTGGTGTTAGAGGGAGTTTGGACGTCTTCTTCTCAGGCCGAGCTGGTTTGGTTCTGAGGTGGTCTTGTGTTTGCCTCAGGAGAGTTCTTGTCTTCATCTGCAGGAGCGGTATTCGTAGATTCTAAGTATGGTTTACATTTTTTCCTGGGTACCACCTTGGACCGGATGGCAGTAGCACACGCATGTCCTCTACCCCAAGTAATCAGCTGATAAGGCCCAGAAAGTTGATGTGATTCAGGATCCTTCACGAGCACTGGTGGTTTTCAGTAAGCTTTGCTTGGGTGGAATTTGCAAAGTGGCGAAGTATTGGTGGATCAGGCTCTGAAACTGAACAGTTCAAAAAATTGATGACATAGAGAGCCTTACAAAGTCTTTCCACTGGAGATGTGAATTTCGTGTCTCTGTTCTGCTGATTGAGGACTCTTTTGAGGGTTTGATGTGTCCTTTCCACGATGGATTGTCCTGTGGGGTTTACAGGTATGCCAGTCTTGTGTGCTATGCCCCATGCATTGAAGAACTCCTTTAACTTACGGGAAGTGTAGGCTGGTCCGTTATCTGTTTTGATTTCCTTTGGTACTCCCAGGGTGGCTTAAAAGCGAGTAGAAAGTGTTTTATTGTATGCAGTGCATTTTTCTCCTGCGTGTGATGATGCAAACACAGCTCCTGAGAATGTGTCAACCGATACATGCACGTATTTTGATCTTCCAAACGGTGCAAAGTGAGTTACATCTGTCTGCCACAGCTGGCAGCTGCTCGAACCTCTGGGATTGACTCCCATTCCCATAGATGGTATCTGATAGGTCTGACAGTTTGGACATGTAGCCACAATAGCCTTTGCCTGATCCTTTGAGAGTTTGAACATTCTCCTAAGGGCAGGCACATTTTGATGAAAAACGCATGAGACAGCTTTGCCTGGGCAAAGATGTCAGGAATATTAGCAGTTTCTACAGCCATTGCTAAAGCATCTGCTTTCCTGTTGCCTTCTGCAATAATACCTTGAAGGTCCGTGTGGGACCTCACATGCATTATATGGTAAGGCTGCTTTCTGTGGGAGATTAGGCGTACCAATTTAGAAGCAGTTGGTACAACTTTGGGTTAGAAACCTCTTTGAGAAAGCGTGTTCTGCTCTCATAGCTATACCAACAACATAAGCTGAATCTGTGACCAGATTAAAGGGTTCATTTTAAATCTTTCAAAAGCTCTGACTACAGCTGCTAATTCTGCAATCTGTGGTGAACCCTGTACAATTTGTATGTCAGATTCCCAATTTTGTGTTTGGGGGTCTCTCCATGTAATCACTGACTTGTGGGAGGACCCTGAGCCATCAGTAAAGAGGGTTAGAGCTTTAAGAGGTTTTACGCTTTGGATTCGTTTTGGAATCAAATGAAAGGTTTCCTTAGAATTAAAAAGTTTGTGCTTTGGGATTTGAGCTGTGGTTCGACCTGTGTAGCTGTCTAAGGCAAATTGAAGACTCTCATTAGTTTGGATCAGATCCTCAAAATCAGTAAGAGTTATTGGCAAGTATATGCATTCAAAGTCACAACCTGAAAGAGAGCGAAGGCGAGTCCTAGCCTTTTTTATTAGGTGTGCTATGATCTCCTGGTAGGTGGTAAGTGTCTTTGTGGGCTGGTTACTTGTAAAAATCCATTCTAATATCAGCAGAGGATCTCGAAGCTGAGAGTCCCATTGAAAAATCAGTCCATGGAATCGGGGTGCTTTTCCCAGAATGATGAACTGGAAAGGCAGGCTGGGCTCAAGCGATGAGCTTTGCGTGAAGACAGAGCTTCCTGGACTTTGATGATGGCACCTCTGGCTTCTTCTGTGAGAGTGCAGGAGAGTCCAATTCCTTAGGTCCCCTAAGAAGGTTGAACAAGGGAGCAAGGTCCTCTGTTGTAATTCCTAGCAGTGGACGTACCCAGTTGATGGATCCACACAGGCTGTGTAAGTCTCTCAAGGTTTTGGGTCATCAAGTATGGTGATCTGCTGGGGTACGATGGTCCTTTCCCGGATCTGGACTCCAAGGTAAGTCCATGGCTTGATGTACTGGATTTTGTCCTCACGAATCTCCATCCCTGCCTTTTCTATGGCTTCAATAGTCTTTTTAACTGTGTTGTCCAAATGAGTTTTGTCTGAAGCACACACCAGGATATCATCCATATAATGGTAGATTATGGAATCTGGAAATAATTTCCGAATGGGAGACAAGATGTGAGCCACATACCACTGGCAGATACTCGGCGACGTTTTAAGTCCCTGAGGAAGAACGGTCCAATGGTATCTTTTGAGCGGGGCCTCGTTGTTGAGCGAGGAACGGAGAAGGCAAACCGAGGAGCATCATCTGGATGTAGAGGAATGCTGAAGAAACAGTCCTTAATGTCTATGACAACAAGTTCCCAGTCTCTAGGCAACATCGATGGGGAGGGCAAACCAGGCTGGAGGAGCCCATGTCCTCGATGACCTCGTTGATTCTGCGAAGGTCGTGGAGAAGCCTCCATCTGTTTGTCCCAGGTTTTGGTAGAGGACGAAGACAGGAGAATTCCAAGGGCTGTCGGTCTCAACAATGTGACCTTTAGCAAGCTGTTCTTCCACAAGAGCGTTTAGGGCGCGCAACTTAATTTTAGAAAGGGGCCACTGTTGGACATGTATGGGCTTGTCACTTTTCCAGATGAGTCGAGGTGTTTCAGGAAGCGCCCCTAACTCAGTGGCCCCACTGAAAAATCTGAGTGGGAATACTTAAGGTGGCTCCCCACTGGGATAAAACGTCTCTACCCCAAAGGGTGATGGGGCCCTTACCACAAATGGGCGGATGGTTGCCATCTGACCTTCAGGACCTTCAACAAGGATGTTGTTCTTGCTCCTCATGGATACTGTATTTCCACCAATCCCGAAATCATCCCTGCAACAGGTTGTAGCTCCCAGCGCTTAGGCCAATCTGAGCGAGCGATGATGGTCACGTCAGCACCGGTGTCCAGCATCCCTGGCAGGTGGGTCAACTCTCCTTTGCAGGTGAGGCCGCACTCGATGAAAAGCTTGGATGTTCCCACGACTTGTACCCACATGGCTGTAGGGTTGAGAGGTATCTGTTCCCTGTGATTCTTTGGAAGCAAAAAGGCTTGTGCTATTGGAGTTCCCTTTGAAAGAAAAAATGGTAAGTCCATGCAAAATACCTGGATGAGGATTTCTTGTCCTGGCATCACCGTAAGCACTTCTGGAACAACAAATATTTCCTTTGGGCAATTAAGAGAGTCCCCTGTAATTAAAATGTCTGAGGGATCACCTTTAGGTCCATATTTACCAGTGGGAATTCTGTGGACATTGTCATTAGTAAACTCGATGGATAAAGCAGTTACCAGTTGCCGGCGGGTTCCCATCTGGGTTGTCCCGTGGGTTGGATCCTCTTCTTGTGGTCTGGAGTGCCTTGAACAGAAGCGTGGTTGGGTCTGGATGGCCTTTGATTTGTTGTCATCATGGGGCCCTGGACCGGGCTCCCGCAAGGCGTTTCCCGGACGCTGCTGGAGGTGTTGCTGGATCTGGGGTCTCTGATGAGGGTAGCGGTGGTATCGGGGAGGTGACCTCTCAGGACAGTCCTTTATGTAATGTCCAAGTTCGCCACAGTGATGGCACTTAGCTTGGTCTTTAGAAGTCATTACTGCATAAGCCCCAGAAACTCCTTCAGCAATACCCATAGCAACTGCTTGAGCCACTGTGTTTTCAGGGACATGTGACGATACAGCATTCTAGCATTTGCTCTATAGTAGGGTTTGTATCCACGGGTAGGGACCTCAAAATGGCTTTGCACCTTTCATTTGAATTACTTAAAGCAAGCTTACATAAGAGTTCCTTCCTTGCCTCTGCACTTTCAATCTGTTTCTCCAAAGCATCTTTAATTCTGTCCACAAATTTAATAAAACTTTCATCTAACCCTTGTTTAATAGTAGAAAATGCATTGTTGGCATTGACTCATCATGCATGAGAAGCAGAGAGGTTTTGCTGCAGTTGCAACATCTTGTAATGCGTCTTTTGTTAAAGTTTCTAATTGGTCTGCAGGTTGTTGTAATGCACCTTCACCTGCAAGTTGGTCTACTGAAAAGTTTCTCTTATTAGCATCTGCAGCATAGGAATCTGATAATATTTTCAAATGTTTTTCCAATTCCTTTCCCATAGCATATATTCTGCTGGGGATAGGAGGCAATTTGCAATATTTTTACATCATGTGGAAGTAAAACATATGCAGAGAACATAGCTTCTAGAAAATTTCTAAAAGATATGTGCACTTCTGCCATGGTCTTTGGCTATATTTCTTAATTGCACTAATTCCTTATTGAAAATTGCTTTCCACATTTTAATGGTGGCTGCTCCTCCGTTCCGTCCTTGCATGTACTCGACTGGAAATGCATTAATTTTCTGTGCAAGATCCCAATCACCAGCCTTGGTGACCTCCATCTTAATGAGAGCCCATGGGTCTGAATGAATCGTTTCAGAATCTGATTTACTGGAGGAGGCCTCTGAGGAGGACTGTATTATTAATTTGGATTTTGCGTTTATTAAACCAGAAACGTTTTCAAGGGTTTCACAGGCTGGTCAGAGGGTGGCGCTATTGGCACCAGGGTAGAAGCACAGCAAGCACAGGAACGGTGGGTTTTGGCATCTTGGGAGGTTTCTGAAATTCCGTTCGGGGGAAGGAGGGGGGTGTTGAGGAGGCGCGGAGGGAGGGGGGGGCTGAACAGGGTGGGGGGGTGCGGGGATAGGGGATTGGGAGCACGCAATCACTGCCACGGGCTTAAAAATACCAATGGTTACAGGGTGGATAGGTGTTTGGACGGGCGCTAATGACGTTCTCCTGTCCCGGGAAAGGCTGAGGACAGGGGCGGGGAGGACAGAGCTGGGGCGGGAGAGGCGGGGGGGGACGGGGCGGCAGGAGGGAGGGGGGGTGGGTGCCACCACGGCAGGATGGGGGGTGAGAAGGGGCGGAGGGAACCAAGGGAGAGGGAGGGGGACGGGGCGGGGCAGGTCCCGGTAGGGGCGGGGAGGAGCGAACACAGGAGCGGCAGCGGTGGGGGATGGTGGGGAGGGAATACTGGAAACATTGCCAGAGGGAGAGCGGGGAGGGGTAGGGTGGGGCGCATGGGGAAATTGGCTGGGGACGGGAACGAGACTCGGGACCTGGCAAGGACAGGAGGCCAGGCCAGGGTAGGCAGGATGTGGCAAATAGATAAGGAATTGCTGTGGGGGGTCGGCCCCCAGGACCCACGGTAGAAGAGGAGAGTGTTATCTCAGAGCCCGCGGGGACAGTGGCATCCGGCTGATTAGCAGGGTCTTATCACTCAAGCCATTTGCATTCGAAAGGCCACTAACTGAACACGTTTCAAAAAGTGACAGATGAAGTTAAAATTCTGAACGCTTTTAGTTATAAAATGAAATAAAGGCAAGAAATTAGTTACAGAGAAATCTTGTCTAGTTTGAGTTATATAGAGAGTGTTGCGATTTTGTCCCAAAAGGAATTGTCAGTAACAGTGTTCTTATAAGTTTCAGGAAATTTAGAGGTAATCCATACAACAAATTTTTAAGACTGCTTTTTGAAAGTTTACCAGAAGAAAAGGAAAAGTTGTTAGTAGATAGAATTTCTACAATGGTTAAATAAATCTCTCTCGATATCAGAAAGCTTTTGGGGTGCGTAAAGAGGCACCCATATTCCTTCCAACAGAAAAAAAACAGAAAAAAAAAAAAAAAAAACCCAAAAAAAAATCAGAACCCCAGAAGGTCGCGCGCAAATGTTAATTATACATACCAATCCTTTGGGGCGAATTCTGTGGAAGGCGTCTGCTAGTCAGTTCTCCTCGAACAATCTATGTTCAGGTGTTAGATGTGAGGTTCGAATCTGACCGCTGGGAGAGAGGTTTCCCTCTAGAACGAAGAAGTCCCTTTTCCCAGCGAAGCGGCGTTTGACAGGCAATTAACTGAAGCCCCTGGGGGTTTCGATGCTCAGCTACGAATCTTCTCAGAAGGGATCCGTCGTCGAACGTCGTGGTGCCAGTTATATATATAATAAAGCGAGCCTCTCTAGGTAGGCCCGATTATTATATATAATATGCCCAGCTAGCTCAGTAGATCAAGTCTTTAGCGGAGACCCAATAGCTGAGTTAAGCAAGGGCCAAGCCACCGAGCTCCTTCCTAGCGAGCTAGTGATATCAGCTCAGTGATTTCAGCTCTTTCATGAATTCAGCTCTGCTGCTAGGAAGGTCGCCTCGGGGCAATGGCATAGCAGACGGAGAGAGAGAGGGGAAGAGAATACGCCGAAGTTCCGCAGTGAGGTTTATTCGGGAGGTCTGCGAAGGGTTACAGCGCTTCTTCTTCTCCGACTTGTGGGGGTACAGAGGGCTATTTTTATAGCCTTGGCATGGATCCAAAACCAGCCAATAGCCGCAGGTTTAAGCATATTCCTTAACTGACCAATAGCTAATGGTTACAATAGTATTGTCTTAACTGATTAAAGGGCAGGGTTTCAACACGGTCGGGTCAGAGGAACAAGATAACACTTGCTCAGGAATGACTCAGCATTCAATTCTCCAAGGAGCTTTTCCTGTATCTTTGGGGTTCACTACAGAATCCCATAGAACCTGGTGTCTATGGTGACAGATGGAACACTGGAGAACATTGTAACCAATGCAATCTCATGGAACCACGTGTCCATGTTGACAGATGGAACACTGGAGAACATTGTTTCCCCATGGAATCTCATGAAACCAGGTTTCCGTGGTGATAGACCCGGATGGAGCCCTGGAAAAAATTGTTACGTAATGGATTCTCATGCACCCAGGTGTCCATGGTGACAGTGCTGGACCTGATGGAAAACTGGAGAACATTGTTTCCCAATGGAATCTCATGGGATCCAGGTGTCCATGGTGGACCTGAGGGAATACTGGAGAACATTGTTACCCCATGGAATCTCATAGAACCTCATGTCCATGGTGACAGAGCATGATGGAACACAGGAGAACATTGTTACCCAATGGACACTCATGGATCCAGTTACCCATGATCACAGAGCCATGGAGTACAGGACAACTTTTTTACCCAATGGAATCTCATGGAATTAGGTGTCCTTGGTGACAGAGCCATGGAACACTGGAGAACGTTGTTACCAAATGGAGTATCATGGAACCAGATGTCCATGGTGGGCCTGACGGAACACTGGAGAACATTCTTACTCCATGGAACCTCATGGAACCAGGTGTCCATGGTGAAAGAGCCTGATGGAACCCTGGAGAAAATTGTTACCTAATGGAATCTCATAGAACTTGGTGTGGATGGTGACAGATGGAACACTGGAGAACATTGTTACCCAATGGAATCTCATGGAACCAGGTGTCCATGGTGACTGATGGAACACTGGAGAACATTGTTACTCAATGGAATCTCATGGAACCAGGTGTCCATGGTCACAGAGCACGACGGAACCCTGGAGAAAATTGTAACCTAATGGAATACCATAGAACCAGGTGTCAATGGTGACAGATGGAACACTGGAGAACATTGTTACGCCATGGAATCTCATGGAAGCAGATATCCATGTCGGGCCTGATGTAACCCTGGAGAAAATAATTACTCAGTGGATTTCATGGAACCAGGTGTCCATGGTAGGCCTGATGGAACACTCTAAAACATGGTTACCCAATTGAATCTCATGGATTCAGGTCTTCATGGTGACAGATGGAACACTGGAGAACATTGTTGCCCCATGGAATCTCACGAAACTGGGTTTCTATGGTGACAGATCTGGATGGATCCCTGGAGAAAATTGTTACCTAATGGAATCTCATGGATCCACGTGTCCATGGAGATGGTTCTGGACCTAATGGAACACTGGAGAACATTGTTACCCCAAGGAATCTCATGGGATGAGGTGTCCATGGTGGACCAGAGGGAGTACTGGAGAACATTGTTGCCCCATGGAATCTCATAGAACCTCATGTCCATGGTGACAGAGTACGATGGAACACAGGAGAACATTGTTATCCAATGGACACTCATGGATCCAGGTGCCCATGATCACAGAGCCATGGAGGACAAGACAATTTTTACCCAATGGAATCTCATGGAATTAGGTGTCCTTGGTGACAGAGCCATGGAACACTGGAGAACGTTGTTACCAAATGGAGTATCATGGAACCAGATGTCCATGGTGGGCTTGACGGAACACTGGAGAACATTATTACCACATGGAATCTCATGGAACCTGGTGTCCATGGTGACAGATGGGACTCTGGAGAGCATTCTTACCCCATGGAATCTCATGGAAGCACATATCCATGGTGGGCCTGATGGAACAGTGGAGAACATTGTTACCCAACGGAATCTCATGGAACCATGTGTCCATGGTCACAGATGCAACACTGGAGAACATTGTTACCTGATGGAATCTTACGGAACCAGATGTCCATGTCGGGCCTGATGGAACACTGGAGAACATTGTTACTCAGTGGATTTCATGGAACCAGGTGTCCATGCTGGGCCTGATTGAACACGGGAGAACATTTTTACCCCATGGAATCTCATGGAACCATGTGTCCATGGTGACAGAGTCTGAGGGAACACTGGAGAACATTGTAACCCATGGAATTTCATGGAACCACATTTCCCTGGTCGGCCTGATGGAACACAGCAGAACATTTTTACCCAATGGAATCTAATGGAAGCACGTGTTCATGGTGACAGAGCACGATGGAACACAGGAGAACATTGTTACTTAATGGAATCTTATGGATCTAGGTGCCTATGATCACAGAGCCATGGAACACTGGAGAACTTTTTTACCCAATGGAATCTCATGGAACTAGGTGCCCT
>JALJVW010003003.1:0-39801 GCA_024865655.1 Emberiza elegans
GGGTAACAATTTTCTCCTGTGTTCCATCAGGCCTGTCACCATGGAAACCTGGTTCCATGCAATTCAATTGAGTAACATGTTCTCAGTATTTCCATCAGGCTCACCGCGGACATCTGGTTCCATAAACTCCCAAGGGTGAAAACATTCATCAGTGTTCCATCAGGTCCACCATGGTCACCCTGGACACCTGGTTCCATGACATTCCATTGGGTAACAATGTTCTCCTGTGTTCCATCACCATGGACACCTGGTTCCATGACAGATTCCATCTGGTAACAATGTTCTCCAGTGTTCCATCAGGCCCTGTCACCATGGACATGGTTCATGAGATTCCATTGGGTAACAATGTTCTCCTGTGTTCCATCAGGTCACCATGGACATCTGGTTCCATGAGATTCCATTTGGGTAACAAATTCTCAATGTTCATCAGTGCTCTCCATCTGTCACCATGGACACCTGGTTCCATGACATTCCATTGGGTAACAATGTTCTCCAGTGTTCCATCAGGCTCTGTCACCATGGACACCTGGTTCTATGACATTCCATTGGGTAAAAATGTTGTCCAGTGTTCCATCAGGTTCTGTCATCATGGACACCTGGTTCCATGAGATTCCATTAGGAAACAATGTTCTCCAGTGTTCCATGGCTCTGTCACCATGGACACCTGGTTCATGAGATCCATTGGGTAACAATGTTCTCCAGTGTTCCATCTGGCTCTGTCACCATGGACACCTGGTTCCATGAGATTCCATGGGTAACAATGTTCTCCTGTGTTCCATCTGTCTCCGTAGACACCTGGTTCTATGAGATTTCATTAGGTAACAATGTTCTCCAGTGTTCCATTAGGCCCAGCTCTGTCACCATGGACACCTGGTTCTGTGAGATGCCATGGGGTAACAATGTTCTCCTGTGTTCCATCTGTCTCCGTAGACACCTGGTTCTATGAGATTTCATTAGGTAACAATGTTCTCCAGTGTTCCACCAGGCCCTGTCACCATGGACACCTGGCTCCATGAGATTGCATTGGGTAACACTGTTCTCGAGTGTTCCATCGTTCACCATGGACACCTGGTTCCATGCAATTCCATTGGGTAACAATGTTCTCCAGGGTTCCATCAGGCTCTGTCACAATGGACACCTGGATTCCATTGATTCCATTGGGTAAAAATGTTCTCCAGTGTTCCATCAGGGCTCTGTCACCATGGACACCTGGTTCCATGAGATTCCATTGGGGTAACAATGTTCTCCAGTGTTCCATCAGGCTCACCATGGACACCTGGTTCCATGAGATTCCATTGGGTAACAATGTTCTCCAGTGTTCCATCAGGCCCACCATGGACACCTGGTTCCATGAGATTCCATTGGGTAACAATGTTCTCCAGTGTTCCATCAGGCTCTGTCACCATGGACACCTGGTTCCATGAGATTCCATTGGGTAACAATGTTCTCCAGTGTTCCATCAGGCTCTGTCACCATGGACACCTGGTTCCATGAGATTCCATTAGGTAACAATGTTCTCCAGTGTTCCAGGCTCTGTCACCATGGACATCTGGTTCCATGAGATTCCATTGGGGTAACAATGTTCTCCAGTGTTCCATCAGGCTCAGTCACCATGGACACCTGGTTCCATGAGATTCCATTGGGTAACAATGTTCTCCAGTGTTCCATCAGGCTCTGTCACCATGGACACCTGGTTCCATGAGATTCCATTGGGTAACAATGTTCTCCAGTGTTCCATCTATCACCATGGACACCTGGTTCCATGAGATTCCATTGGGTAACAATGTTCTCCAGTGTTCCATCAGGTCACCATGGACACCTGGTTCCATGAGATTCCATTGGGTAACAATGTTCTCCAGTGTTCCATCAGGCTCTGTCACCATGGACACCTGGTTCCATGAGATTCCATTGGGTAACAATTTTCTCCAGTGTTCCATCAGGCTCTGTCACCATGGACACCTGGTTCCATGAGATTCCATTGGGGCAACAATGTTCTCAGTGTTCCATCTGTCACCATGGACACCTGGTTCCATGAGATTCCATGGGGTAACAATTTTCTCCAGTGTTCCATCAGGCTCTGTCACCATGGACACCTGGTTCCATGAGATTCCATTGGGTAACAATGTTCTCCAGTGTTCCTCTGTCATCATGGACACCTGGTTCCATGAGATTCCATTGGGTAACAATGTTCTCCAGTGTTCCATCAGGCTCTGTCACCATGGACACCTGGGTTCCATGAGATTCCATTGGGTAACAATGTTCTCCAGTGTTCCATCAGGCTCTGTCACCATGGACACCTGGTTTCCATGAGATTCCATAGGGGAAACAATGTTCTCCAGTGTTCCATCAGTCACCATGGACACCTGGTTCCATGAGATTCCATTGGGTAAAAATTTTCTCCAGTGTTCCATCAGGCTCTGTCACCATGGACACCTGGTTCCATGAGATTCCATTGGGTAACAATGTTCTCCTGTGTTCCATCAGGTCTGTCACCATGGACACCTGGTTCCATGAGATTCCATTGGGTAACAATGTTCTCCAGTGTTCCATCTGTCACCATGGACATCTGGTTCCATGAGGATTCCATGGGGTAACAATGTTCTCCAGTGTTCCATCAGGCTCCGTCACCATGGACACCTGGTTCCATGAGATTCCATTGGGTAACAATGTTCTCCAGTGTTCCATCTGTCACCATGGACACCTGGTTCCATGAGATTCCATTGGGTAACAATGTTCTCCAGTGTTCCATCAGGCTCTGTCACCATGGACACCTGGTTCCATGAGATTCCATTGGGTAACAATGTTCTCCAGTGTTCCATCAGGGCTCTGTCACCATGGACACCTGGTTCCAAACAATTCCATTGGGTAACAATGTTCTCCCAGTGTTCCATCAGGCTGTCACCATGGACACCTGGTTCCATGAGATTCCATTGGGTAACAATGTTCTCCAGTGTTCCATCAGGCTCTGTCACCATGGACACCTGGTTCCATGAGATTCCATTGGGTAACAATGTTCTCCAGTGTTCCATCTGTCACCATGGACACCTGGTTCCATGACATTCCATGGGGTAACAATGTTCTCCAGTGTTCCATCGGCTCTGTCACCATGGACACCTGGTTCCATGAGATTCCATTGGGTAACAATGTTCTCCTGTGTTCCATCAGGCTCTGTCACCATGGACACCTGGTTCCATGAGATTCCATTGGGTAAAAATGTTCTCCAGTGTTCCATCAGGCTCTGTCACCATGGACACCTGGTTCCATGAGATTCCATTGGGTAAACAATGTTCTCCTGTGTTCCATCAGGCTCTGTCACCATGGACACCTGGTTCCATGAGATTCCATTGGGGTAACAATGTTCTCCAGTGTTCCATCTGTCACCATGGACACCTGGTTTCCATGAGATTCCATTGGGTAACAATGTTCTCCAGTGTTCCCATCTGTCACCATGGACACCTGGTTCCATGAGATTCCATTGGGTAACAATGTTCTCCAGTGTTCCATCATGGCTGTCACCATGGACACCTGGTTCCATGAGATTCCATTGGGTAACAATGTTCTCCAGTGTTCCATCAGGAGTGTTCTGTCACCATGGACACCTGGTTCCATGAGATTCCATTGGGTAACAATGTTCTCTCAGTGTTCCATCTGTCACCATGGACACCTGGTTCCATGAGATTCCATTGGGAAACAATGTTCTCCAGTGTTCCATCAGGCCTGTCACCATGGACACCTGGTTCCATGAGATTCCATTGGGTAACAATTTTCTCCAGTGTTCCATCAGGCTCTGTCACCATGGACACCTGGTTCCATGAGATTCCATTGGGGTAACAATGTTCTCCAGTGTTCCATGGCTCTCTGTCACCATGGACACCTGGTTCCATGAGATTCCATTTGGTAACAATTTTCTCCAGTGTTCCATCAGGCTCTGTCACCATGGACACCTGGTTCCATGAGATTCCATTGGGTAACAATGTTCTCCAGTGTTCCATCATGGCTCTGTGACCATGGACACCTGGATCCATGAGATTCCATTGGGTAACAATGTTCTCCAGTGTTCCATCAGGTCACCATGGACACCTGGTTCCATGAGATTCCATTGGGTAACAATGTTCTCCAGTGTTCCATCAGGCCCCATGGACACCTGGTTCCATGAGATTCCATTGGGAAACAATGTTCTCCAGTGTTCCATCCAGCACTGTCACCATGGACACCTGGTTCCATGAGATTCCATTGGGTAACAATGTTCTCCAGTGTTCCATGGCTCTGTCACCATGGACACCTGGTTCCATGAGATTCCATTGGTAACAATGTTCTCCAGTGTTCCATCAGGGCTCTGTCACCATGGACACCTGGTTCCATGAGATTCCATTGGTAACAATGTTCTCCAGTGTTCCATCTCTGTCACCATGGACACCTGGTTCCATGAGATTCCATTGGGTAACAATGTTCTCCAGTGTTCCATCAGGCTCTGTCATCACCATGGACACCTGGTTCCATGAGATTCCATTGGGTAACAATGTTCTCCAGTGTTCCATCTGTCTGTCACCATGGACACCTGGTTCCATGAGATTCCATTGGGTAACAATGTTCTCCAGTGTTCCATCAGGTCACCATGGACACCTGGTTTCCATGAGATTCCATTGGGTAACAATGTTCTCCAGTGTTCCATCAGGCTCTGTCACCATGGACACCTGGTTCCATGAGATTCCATTGGGTAACAATTTTCTCCAGTGTTCCATCAGGCTCTGTCACCATGGACACCTGGTTCCATGAGATTCCATTGGGTAACAATGTTCTCCAGTGTTCCATCAGGCTCTGTCACCATGGACACCTGGTTCCATGAGATTCCATGGGAAACAATGTTCTCCAGTGTTCCATCAGGCCAGTCACCATGGACACCTGGTTCCATGAGATTCCATTGGGTAACAATATTTCCCAGTGTTCCATCAGGTTCTCTGTCACCATGGACACCTGGTTCCATGAGATTCCATTGGGTAACAATGTTCTCCAGTGTTCCATTGGTGTCTGTCACCATGGACACCTGGTTCCATGAGATTCCATTGGGTAACAATGTTCTCCAGTGTTCCATCAGGCTCTGTCACCATGGACATCTGGTTCCATGAGATTCCATTGGGTAACAATGTTCTCCAGTGTTCCATGGCTCTGTCACCATGGACACCTGGTTCCATGAGATTCCATTGGGTAACAATGTTTCTCCAGTGTTCCATGGCTCTGTCACCATGGACACCTGGTTCCATGAGATTCCATTGGGTAACAATGTTCTCCAGTGTTCCATCAGGCTCTGTCACCATGGACACCTGGTTCCATGAGATTCCATTGGGTAACAATGTTCTCCAGTGTGTTCCATCATCTGTCACCATGGACACCTGGTTCCATGAGATTCCATTGGGTAACAATGTTCTCCAGTGTTCCATCAGGCCCACTCTGTCTGTCACCATGGACACCTGGTTCCATGAGATTCCATGGGGTAACAATGTTCTCCAGTGTTCCATCAGGCTCTGTCACCATGGACACCTGGTTCCATGAGATTCCATTGGGTAACAATGTTCTCCAGTGTTCCATCAGGCCCACCATGGACACCTGGTTCCATGAGATTCCATTGGGTAACAATGTTCTCCAGTGTTCCATCAGGCTCTGTCACCATGGACACCCTGGTTCCATGAGATTCCATTGGGTAACAATGTTCTCCAGTGTTCCATCAGGCTCTGTCACCATGGACACCTGGTTCCATGAGATTCCATTGGGTAACAATGTTCTCCAGTGTTCCATCAGGCTCTGTCACCATGGACACCTGGTTCCATGAGATTCCATTGGGTAACAATGTTCTCCAGTGTTCCATCAGGCTCTGTCACCATGGACACCTGGTTCCATGACATTCCATTGGGTAACAATGTTCTCCAGTGTTCCATCAGGCTCTGTCACCATGGACACCTGGTTCCATGAGATTCCATTGGGTAACAATGTTCTCCAGTGTTCCATCTGTCACCATGGACACCTGGTTCCATGAGATTCCATTGGTAACAATGTTCTCCAGTGTTCCATCAGGGCTCTGTCACCATGGACACCTGGTTCCATGAGATTCCATTGGGTAACAATGTTCTCCAGTGTTCCATCTGTCACCATGGACACCTGGTTCCATGAGATTCCATTGGGTAACAATGTTCTCCAGTGTTCCATCAGGCTCTGTCACCATGGACACCTGGTTCCATGAGATTCCATTGGGTAACAATGTTCTCCAGTGTTCCATCAGGCTCTGTCACCATGGACACCTGGTTCCATGAGATTCCATTGGGTAAAACAATGTTCTCCAGTGTTCCATCAGGCTCACAGTGTTCCCATGGACACCTGGTTCCATGAGATTCCATTGGGTAACAATGTTCTCCAGTGTTCCATCAGGCTCTGTCACCATGGACACCTGGTTCCATGAGATTCATTTGGGTAACAATTTCTCCAGTGTTCCATCAGGCTCTGTCACCATGGACACCTGGTTCCATGAGATTCCATTGGGAAACAATGTTCTCCTGTGTTGTTCCATCAGGCTCTGTCACCATGGACACCTGGTTCCATGAGATTCCATTGGGTAACAATATTCTCCAGTGTTCCATCAGGCTCTGTCACCATGGACACCTGGTTCCATGAGATTCCATTGGGTAACAATGTTCTCCAGTGTTCCATCTGTCACCATGGACACCTGGTTCCATGAGATTCCATTGGGTAACAATGTTCTCCAGTGTTCCATCAGGGCTCTGTCACCATGGACACCTGGTTCCATGAGATTCCATTGGGTAACAATGTTCTCCAGTGTTCCATCAGGCCTTCTGTCACCATGGACACCTGGTTCCATGAGATTCCATGGGGTAACAATGTTCTCCAGTGTTCCATCTGTCACCACCATGGACACCTGGTTCCATGAGATTCCATTGGGTAACAATGTTCTCCAGTGTTCCATCAGGCTCTGTCACCATGGACATCTGGTTCCATGAGATTCCATTGGGTAACAATGTTCTCCAGTGTTCCATCAGGTCTGTCACCATGGACACCTGGTTCCATGAGATTCCATTGGGAAACAATGTTCTCCAGTGTTCCATCAGGCTCTGTCACCATGGACACCTGGTTCCATGAGATTCCATTGGGTAACAATGTTCTCCAGTGTTCCATCAGGCTCTGTCACCATGGACACCTGGGTTCCATGAGATTCCATTGGGTAACAATGTTCTCCAGTGTTCCATCTGGTCACCATGGACACCTGATTTCCATGAGATTCCATTGGGTAACAATGTGTTCCATCAGCTCTGTCACCATGGACACCTGGTTCCATGAGATTCCATTGGGTAACAATGTTCTCCAGTGTTCCATGGCTCTGTCACCATGGACACCTGTTTCCATGAGATTCCCATGGGTAACAATGTTCTCCAGTGTTCCATCTGTCACCATGGACACCTGGTTCCATGAGATTCCATTGGGTAACAATGTTCTCCAGTGTTCCATCAGCTCTGTCACCATGGACACCTGGTTCCATGAGATTCATGGGGTAACAATGTTCTCCAGTGTTCCATCAGGCTCTGTCACCATGGACACCTGGTTCCATGAGATTCCATTGGGTAACAATGTTCTCCAGTGTTCCATCAGGTCACCATGGACACCTGGTTCCATGAGATTCCATTGGGTAACAATGTTCTCCAGTGTTCCATCAGGCTCTGTCACCATGGACACCTGGTTCCATGAGATTCCATTGGGTAACAATGTTCTCCAGTGTTCCATCAGGCTCTGTCACCATGGACACCTGGTTCCATGAGATTCCATTGGGTAACAATGTTCATCAGTGTTCCATCAGGTCACCATGGACACCTGGTTCCATGAGATTCCATGGGTAACAATGTTCTCCAGTGTTCCATCTGTCACCATGGACACCTGGTTCCATGAGATTCCATTGGGTAACAATGTTCTCCAGTGTTCCATCAGGTCAGGTCACCATGGACACCTGGTTCCATGAGATTCCATTGGGTAACAATGTTCTCCAGTGTTCCATCAGGCTCTGTCACCATGGACACCTGGTTCCATGAGATTCCATTGGGTAACAATGTTCTCCAGTGTTCCATCAGGCTCTGTCACCATGGACACCTGGTTCCATGAGATTCCATTGGGTAACAATGTTCTCCAGTGTTCCATCCTCTGTCACCATGGACACCTGGTTCCATGAGATTCCATTGGGTAACAATGTTCTCCAGTGTTCCATCAGGCTCTGTCACCATGGACACCTGGTCCATGAGATTCCATTGGGTAACAATGTTCTCCAGTGTTCCATCCATCTGTCACCATGGACACCTGGTTCCATGAGATTCCATTGGGTAACAATGTTCTCCAGTGTTTCCATCTGTCACCATGGACACCTGGTTCCATATGAGATTCCATTGGGTAACAATGTTCTCCAGTGTTCCATCAGGCTCTGTCACCATGGACACCTGGTTCCATGAGATTCCATTGGGTAACAATGTTCTCCAGTGTTCCATCAGGCTCTGTCACCATGGACACCTGGTTCCATGAGATTCCATTGGGTAACAATGTTCTCCAGTGTGTTCCATGTCCTCTGTCACCATGGACACCTGGTTCCATGAGATTCCATTGGGTAACAATGTTCTCCAGTGTTCCATCAGGCTCTGTCACCATGGACACCTGGTTCCATATGAGATTCCATTGGGGTAACAATGTTCTCCAGTGTTCCATCAGGCTCTGTCACCATGGACACCTGGTTCCATGAGATTCCATTGGGTAACAATGTTCTCCAGTGTTCCATCAGGCTCTGTCACCATGGACACCTGGTTCCATGAGATTCCATGGGGTAACAATGTTCTCCAGTGTTCCATGGCTCTGTCACCATGGACACCTGGTTCCATGAGATTTCATTGGTAACAAATTTTCCAGTGTTCCATCAGGCTCTGTCACCATGGACACCTGGTCCATGAGATTCCATTGGGTAACAATATGTTCTCCAGTGTTCCATCAGGCTCCACCATGGACACCTGGTTCCATGAGATTCCATTGGGTAACAATGTTCTCCAGTGTTCCATCAGGCTCTGTCACCATGGACACCTGGTTCCATGAGATTCCATTGGGTAACAATGTTCTCCAGTGTTCCATCAGGCTCTGTCACCATGGACACCTGGTTCCATGAGATTCCATTGGGTAACAATGTTCTCCAGTGTTCCATGCTCACCACCATGGACACCTGGTTCCATGAGATTCCATGGGGTAACAATGTTCTCCAGTGTTCCATCAGGCTCTGTCACCATGGACACCTGGTTCCATGAGATTCCATTGGGTAACAATGTTCTCCAGTGTTCCATGGCTCTGTCACCATGGACACCTGGTTCCATGAGATTCCATTGGTACAATGTTCTCCAGTGTTCCATCAGGTCACCATGGACACCTGGTTCCATGAGATTCCATGGTAACAATGTTCTCCAGTGTTCCATGTTCCATCTCTGTCACCATGGACACCTGGTTCCATGAGATTCCATTGGGTAACAATGTTCTCCAGTGTTCCATCAGGCTCTGTCACCATGGACACCTGGTTCCATGAGATTCCATTGGGTAACAATGTTCTCCAGTGTTCCATCAGTGTCACCATGGACACCTGGTTCCATGAGATTCCATTGGGTAACAATGTTCTCCAGTGTTCCATCAGGCTCTGTCACCATGGACACCTGGTTCCATGAGATTCCATTGGGTAACAATGTTCTCCAGTGTTCCATCAGGCTCTGTCACCATGGACACCTGGTTCCATGAGATTCCATTGGGTTAACAATGTTCTCCAGTGTGTCCCATCTGTCACCATGGACACCTGGTTCCATGAGATTCCATTGGGTAACAATGTTCTCCAGTGTTCCATCAGGCTCTGTCACCATGGACACCTGGTTTCATGAGATTCCATTGGGGTAACAATGTTCTCCAGTGTTCCATCAGGCCCTGTCACCATGGACACCTGGTTCCATGAGATTCCATTGGGTAACAATGTTCTCCAGTGTTCCATCAGGTCTGTTCTGTCACCATGGACACCTGGTTCCATGAGATTCCATTGGGTAACAATTTTCTCCAGTGTTCCATCAGGCTCTGTCACCATGGACACCTGGTTCCATGAGATTCCATTGGGTAACAATGTTCTCCAGTGTTCATCAGGCTCTGTCACCATGGACACCTGGTTCCATGAGATTCCATTGGGTAACAATGTTCTCCAGTGTTCCATCAGGCCCTGTCACCATGGGACACCTGGTTCCATGAGATTCCATTGGGTAACAATGTTCTCCAGTGTTCCATCAGGGTCTGTCACCATGGACACCTGGTTCCATGAGATTCCATTGGGTAAAACAATGTTCTCCAGTGTTCCATGGCTCTGTCACCATGGACACCTGGTTCCATGAGATTCCATTGGGTAACAATGTTCTCCAGTGTTCCATCAGGCTCTGTCATCATGGACACCTGGTTCCCATGAGATTCCATTGGGTAACAATGTTTCCAGTGTTCCATCAGCTCTCTGTCACCATGGACACCTGGTTCCATGAGATTCCATGGGGTAACAATGTTCTCCAGTGTTCCATGGCTCTGTCACCATGGACACCTGGTTCCATGAGATTCCATTGGGTAACAATGTTCTCCAGTGTTCCATCAGGTCCAGGGCTCTGTCACCATGGACACCTGGTTCCATGAGATTCCATTGGGAAACAAATGTTCTCCAGTGTTCCATCAGGCTCTGTCACCATGGACACCTGGTTCCATGAGATTCCATTGGGTAACAATGTTCTCCAGTGTTCCATCAGGCTCTGTCACCATGGACACCTGGTTCCATGAGATTCCATTGGGTAACAATGTTCTCCAGTGTTGTTCCATCAGTCACCACCATGGACACCTGGTTCCATGAGATTCCATTGGGTAACAATGTTCTCCAGTGTTCCATCAGGCTCTGTCACCATGGACACTGGTTCCATGAGATTCCATTGGGTAACAATGTTCTCCAGTGTTCCATCAGGCTCTGTCACCATGGACACCTGGTTCCATGAGATTCCATTGGGTAACAATGTTCTCCAGTGTTCCATCAGGCTCTGTCACCATGGACACCTGGTTCATGAGATTCCATTGGGTAACAATGTTCTCCAGTGTTTCATCAGTCACCATGGACACCTGGTTCCATGAGATTCCATTGGGTAACAATGTTCTCCAGTGTTCCATCAGGTCCTCTGTCCATGGACACCTGGTTCCATGAGATTCCATTGGGTAACAAATGTTCTCAGTGTTCCATCAGGCTCTGTCACCATGGACACCTGGTTCCATGAGATTCCATTGGGTAACAATGTTCTCAGTGTTCCATCAGGCTCTGTCACCATGGACACCTGGTTCCATGAGATTCCATTGGGTACAATGTTCTCCAGTGTTCCATCAGGCTCTGTCACCATGGACACCTGGTTCCATGAGATTCCATTGGGGTAACAATGTTCTCCAGTGTTCCATCATGGCTCTGTCACCATGGACACCTGGTTCCATGAGATTCCATTGGGTAACAATGTTCTCCAGTGTTCATTCTGTCACCATGGACACCTGGTTCCATGAGATTCCATTGGGTAACAATGTTCTCCAGTGTTCCATCAGGTCCACCATGGACACATGGTTCCATGGTTCCATGAGATTCCATTGGGTAACAATGTTCTCCAGTGTTCCATCAGGCTCTGTCACCATGGACACCTGGTTCCATGAGATTCCATTGGGTAACAATGTTCTCCAGTGTTCCATCAGGCTCTGTCACCATGGACACCTGGTTCCATGAGATTCCATTGGGTAACAATGTTTCCAGTGTTCCATCAGGCTCTGTCACCATGGACACCTGGTTCCATGAGATTCCATTGGGTAACAATGTTCTCCAGTGTTCCATCTGTCACCATGGACACCTGGTTCCATGAGATTCCATTGGGTAACAATGTTCTCCAGTGTTCCATCTCTGTCACCATGGACACCTGGTTCCATGAGATTCCATGGGGTAACAATGTTCTCCAGTGTTCCATCAGGGCTCTGTCACCATGGACACCTGGTTCCATGAGATTCCATGGGGCAACAATGTTCTCCAGTGTTCCATCAGGCTCTGTCACCACCATGGACACCTGGTCCATGAGATTCCATTGGGTAACAATGTTCTCCAGTGTTCCATCAGGCTCTGTCACCATGGACACCTGGTTCCATGAGATTCCATTGGGTAACAACAATGTTCTCCAGTGTTCCATCAGGCTCTGGTCCATGGGACATCTGGTTCCATGAGATTCCATTGGGTAACAATGTTCTCCAGTGTTCCATCAGGCTCTGTCACCATGGACACCTGGTTCCATGAGATTCCATTGGGTAACAATGTTCTCCAGTGTTCCATCAGGCTCTGTCACCATGGACACCTGGTTCCATGAGATTCCATTGGGTAACAATGTTCTCCAGTGTTCCATCATCTGTCACCATGGACACCTGGGTTCCATGAGATTCCATTGGGTAACAATGTTCTCCAGTGTTCCATCAGGCTCCTCTGTCACCATGGACACCTGGTTCCATGAGATTCCATTGGGTAACAATGTTCTCCAGTGTTCCATGGCTCTGTCACCATGGACACCTGGTTCCATGAGATTCCATTGGGTAACAATGTTCTCCAGTGTTCCATCAGCTCTGTCACCATGGACACCTGGTTCCATGAGATTCCATGGGTAACAATGTTCTCCAGTGTTCCATCAGCTCTGTCACCATGGACACCTGGTTCCATGAGATTCCATTGGGTAACAATGTTCTCCAGTGTTCCATCTCTGTCACCATGGACACCTGGTTCCATGAGATTCCATGGGGTAACAATGTTCTCCAGTGTTCCATCAGGCTCTGTCACCATGGACACCTGGTTCCATGAGATTCCATTGGGTAAAAATGTTCTCCAGTGTTCCATCAGGCTCTGTGATCACCATGGACACCTGGTTCCATGAGATTCCATTGGGTAACAATGTTCTCCAGTGTTCCATTCAGGCTCTGTCACCATGGACACCTGGTTCCATGAGATTCCATTGGGTAACAATGTTCTCCAGTGTTCCATCAGGCTCTGTCACCATGGACACCTGGTTCCATGAGATTCCATTGGGTAACAATGTTCTCCAGTGTTCCATCAGGCTCCAGCTCTGTCACCATGGACACCTGGTTCATGAGATTCCATTGGGTAACAATGTTCTCCAGTGTTCCATCAGGCTCTCACCATGGACACCTGGTCCCATTCCATGAGATTCCATTGGGTAACAATGTTCTCCAGTGTTCCATTCCATCTGTCACCATGGACACCTGGTTCCATGAGATTCCATTGGGTAACAATGTTCTCCAGTGTTTCAGGCTCTGTCACCATGGACACCTGGTTCCATGAGATTCCATTGGGTAAAAATGTTCTCCAGTGTTCCATGGCTCTGTCACCATGGACACCTGGATCCATGAGATTCCATTGGTAACAATGTTCTCCAGTGTTCCATCAGGCTCTGTCACCATGGACACCTGGTTCCATGAGATTCCATTGGGTAACAATGTTCTCCAGTGTTCCATCAGGCTCTGTCACCATGGACACCTGGTTCATGAGATTCCATTGGGTAACAATGTTCTCCAGTGTTTCCAGGCTCTGTCACCATGGACACCTGGTTCCATGAGATTCCATTGGGTAACAATGTTCTCCAGTGTTCCATCATCTGTCACCATGGACACCTGGTTCCATGAGATTCCATTGGGTAACAATGTTCTCCAGTGTTCCATCAGGCTCTGTCACCATGGACACCTGGTTCCATGAGATTCCATTGGGTAAAACAATTTCTCCAGTGTTCCATCAGGTCACCATGGACACCTGGTTCCATGAGATTCCATTGGGTAACAATGTTCTCCAGTGTTCCATCAGGCTCTGTCACCATGGACACCTGGTTCCATGAGATTCCATTGGGTAACAATGTTCTCCAGTGTTCCATCAGGCTCTGTCACCATGGACACCTGGTTCCATGAGATTCCATTGGGTAACAATGTTCTCCAGTGTTCCATCAGGCTCTGTCACCATGGACACCTGGTTCCATGAGATTCCATTGGGTAACAATGTTCTCCAGTGTTCCATCAGGTCACCATGGACACCTGTCACCATGGACACACCTGGTCCTATGGATTCCATTAATTTAATGGGGTCCAATGTTTCTCAGGCTCTGTTCATCCATGGACACCTGGTTCCATGAGATTCCATTGGGTAACAATGTTCTCCAGTGTTCCATCAGGCTCTGTCACCATGGACACCTGGTTCCATTCCATGAGATTCCATTGAAAACAATGTTCTCCAGTGTTCCATCTGTCACCATGGACACCTGGTTCCATGAGATTCCATTGGGTAACAATGTTCTCCAGTGTTTCCATCAGGCTCTGTCACCATGGACACCTGGTTCCATGAGATTCCATTGGGTAACAATGTTCTCCAGTGTTCCATCAGGCTCTGTCACCATGGACACCTGGTTCCATGAGATTCCATTGGTAACAATGTTCTCCAGTGTTCCATCAGGCTCTGTCACCATGGACACCTGGTTCCATGAGATTCCATTGGGTAACAATGTTCTCCAGTGTTCCATCTGTCACCATGGACACCTGGTTCCATGAGATTCCATTGGGTAACAATTTTCTCCAGTGTTCCATCAGGCTCTGTCACCATGGACACCTGGTTCCATGAGATTCCATTGGGTAACAATGTTCTCCAGTGTTCCATCAGGCTCTGTCACCATGGACACCTGGTTCCATGAGATTCCATTGGGTAACAATGTTCTCCAGTGTTCCATCAGGCTCTGTCACCATGGACACCTGGTTCCATGAGATTCCATTGGGTAACAATGTTCTCCAGTGTTCCATCAGGCTCTGTCACCATGGACACCTGGTTCCATGAGATTCCATTGGGTAACAATGTTCTCCAGTGTTCCATCAGGTCTGTCACCATGGACACCTGGTTCCATGAGATTCCATTGGGTAACAATGTTCTCCAGTGTTCCATCAGGCTCTGTCACCATGGACACCTGGTTCCATGAGATTCCATTGGTAACAATGTTCTCCAGTGTTCCATCAGGCTCTGTCACCATGGACACCTGGTTCCATGAGATTCCATTGGGTAACAATGTTCTCCAGTGTTCCATCAGGCCCTCTGTCACCATGGACACCTGGTTCCATGAGATTCCATTGGGTAACAATGTTCTCCAGTGTTTCCATCAGGCTCTGTCACCATGGACACCTGGTTCCATGAGAATTCCATTTGGTAACAATGTTCTCCAGTGTTCCATCAGGCTCTGTCACCATGGACACCTGGTTCCATGAGATTCCATTGGGTAACAATGTTCTCCAGTGTTCCATCAGGTCACCATGGACACCTGGTTCCATGAGATTCCCATGGGGAAAACAATGTTTTCCAGTGTTCCATCTGTCACCATGGACACCTGGTCCATGAGATTCCATTGGGTAACAATGTTCTCCAGTGTTCCATCAGGCTCTGTCACCATGGACACCTGGTTCCATGAGATTCCATGGGTAACAATGTTCTCCAGTGTTCCATCTGTCACTCTGACACCATGGACATAAGTATTCCTGGTTCCACAAGATTCCATTGTTCCATAACAATGTTCTCCTGATTGTTCCATCAGTGTTCCATCAGCTCTGTCACCATGGACACCTGGTTCCATGAGATTCCATTGGGTACATGTGTTCCAGTGTTCCATCAGTCACCATGGACACCTGGTTCCATGAGATTCCATTGGTCCAAACAAACAATTTCTCCAGTGTTCCATCAGGCTCTGTCACCATGGACACCTGGTTCCATGAGATTCCATTGGGTAACAATGTTCTCCAGTGTTCCATCAGGCTCCACCATGGACACCTGGTTCCATGAGATTCCATTGGGTAACAATGTTCTCCAGTGTTCCATCAGGCTCTGTCACCATGGACACCTGGTTCCATGAGATTCCATTGGGTAACAATGTTCTCCAGTGTTCCATCAGTCACCATGGACACCTGGTTCCATGAGATTCCATTGGGTAACAATGTTCTCCAGTGTTCCATCTGGCTCTGTCACCATGGACACCTGGTTCCATGAGATTCCATTGGGTAACAATGTTCTCCAGTGTTCCATCAGGCTCTGTCACCATGGACACCTGGTTCCATGAGATTCCATTGGGTAACAATGTTCTCCAGTGTTCCATCAGGCTCCACCATGGACACCTGGTTCCATGAGATTCCATTGGGTAAACAATGTTCTCCAGTGTTCCATCAGGTGTCACCATGGACACCTGGTTCCATGAGATTCCATTGGGTAACAATGTTCTCCAGTGTTCCATCAGGCTCTGTCACCATGGACACCTGGTTCCATGAGATTCCATTGGGTAACAATGTTCTCCAGTGTTCCATCAGGCTCTGTCACCATGGACACCTGGTTCCATGAGATTCCATTGGGTAACAATGTTCTCCAGTGTTCCATCAGGCTCTGTCACCATGGACACCTGGTTCCATGAGATTCCATTGGGTAACAATGTTCTCCAGTGTTCCATGGGCTCTGTCACCATGGACACCTGGTTCCATGAGATTCCATGGGGTAACAATGTTCTCCAGTGTTCCATCAGGCTCTGTCACCATGGACACCTGGTTCCATGAGATTCCATTGGGTAACAATGTTCTCCAGTGTTCCATCAGGCTCTGTGTCATGGACACCTGGTTCCATGAGATTCCATTGGTAACAATGTTCTCCAGTGTTCCATCAGGGCTCTGTCACCATGGACACCTGGTTCCATGAGATTCCATTAGGTAACAATGTTCTCCAGTGTTCCATCAGGCTCTGTCACCATGGACACCTGGTTCCATGAGATTCCATTGGGTAACAATGTTCTCCAGTGTTCCATCAGGCTCTGTGTCACCATGGACACCTGGTTCCATGAGATTCCATTGGGTAACAATGTTCTCCAGTGTTCCATCAGGCTCTGTCACCATGGACACCTGGTTCCATGAGATTCCATTGGGTAACAATGTTCTCCAGTGTTCCATCAGGCTCTGTCACCATGGACACCTGGTTCCATGAGATTCCATTGGGTAACAATGTTCTCCAGTGTTCCATCAGCTCTGTCACCATGGACACCTGGTTCCATGAGATTCCATTGGGTAACAATGTTCTCCAGTGTTCCATGGCTCTGTCACCATGGACACCTGGTTCCATGAGATTCCATTGGGTAACAATGTTCTCCAGTGTTCCAGGCTCTGTCACCATGGACACCTGGTTCCATGAGATTCCATTGGGTAACAATGTTTGTTCCATCAGGTTCCATCAGGCCCACCATGGACACCTGGTTCCATGAGATTCCATTGGGTAACAATGTTCTCCAGTGTTCCATCAGGCTCTGTCACCATGGACACCTGGTTCCATGAGATTCCATTGGGTAACAATGTTCTCCAGTGTTCCATCAGGCTCTGTCACCATGGACACCTGGTTCCATGAGATTCCATTGGGTAACAATGTTCTCCAGTGTTCCATCAGGCCCACCATGGACACCTGGTTCCATGAGATTCCATTGGGTAACAATGTTCTCCAGTGTTCCATCAGTTCTCTGTCACCATGGACACCTGGTTCCATGAGATTCCATTGGGTAACAATGTTCTCCAGTGTTCCATCAGTGGCTCTGTCACCATGGACACCTGGTTCCATGAGATTCCATTGGGTAACAATGTTCTCCAGTGTTCCATCAGGCTCTGTCACCATGGACACCTGGTTCCATGAGATTCCATTGGGTAACAATGTTCTCCAGTGTTCCATCAGGCTCTGTCACCATGGACACCTGGTTCCATGAGATTCCATTGGGTAACAATGTTCTCCAGTGTTTCCATGGCTCACCACCATGGACACCTGGTTCCATGAGATTCCATTGGGTAACAATGTTCTCCAGTGTTCCATCAGGCTCTGTCACCATGGACACCTGGTTCCATGAGATTCCATTGGGTAACAATGTTCTCCAGTGTTCCATCATCTCTGTCACCATGGACACCTGGTTCCATGAGATTCCATTGGGTAACAATGTTCTCCAGTGTTCCATCTGTCACCATGGACACCTGGTTCCATGAGATTCCATTGGGTAACAATGTTCTCCAGTGTTCCATCAGGCTCTGTCACCATGGACACCTGGTTCCATGAGATTCCATTGGGTAACAATGTTCTCCAGTGTTCCATCAGGCTCTGTCACCATGGACACCTGGTTCCATGAGATTCCATTGGGTAAAATGTTCTCCAGTGTTCCATCAGGCTCTGTCACCATGGACACCTGGTTCCATGAGATTCCATTGGGTAACAATGTTCTCCAGTGTTCCATCTGTCACCATGGACACCTGGTTCCATGAGATTCCATGGGGTAACAATGTTCTCCAGTGTTCCATCTCTGTCACCATGGACACCTGGTTCCATGAGATTCCATTGGGTAACAATTTTCTCCAGTGTTCCATCAGGCTCTGTCACCATGGACACCTGGTTCCATGAGATTCCATTGGGTAACAATGTTCTCAGTGTTCCATCAGGCTCTGTCACCATGGACACCTGGTTCCATGAGATTCCATTGGGTAACAATGTTCTCCAGTGTTCCATCAGGCTCTGTCACCATGGACACCTGGTTCCATGAGATTCCATTGGGTAACAATGTTCTCCAGTGTTCCATCAGGCTCTGTCACCATGGACACCTGGTTCCATGAGATTCCATTGGGTAACAATGTTCTCCAGTGTTCCATCAGGCTCTGTCACCATGGACACCTGGTTCCATGAGATTCCATGGGGTAACAATGTTCTCCAGTGTTCCATCAGGCTCTGTCACCATGGACACCTGGTTCCATGAGATTCCATTGGGTAACAATGTTCTCCAGTGTTCCATGGCTCTGTCACCATGGACACCTGGTTCCATGAGATTCCATTTGGGTAACAATGTTCTCCAGTGTTCCATCTGGCTCTGTCACCATGGACACCTGGTTCCATGAGATTCCATTGGGTAACAATGTTCTCCAGTGTTCCATCAGGCTCTGTCACCATGGACACCTGGTTCCATGAGATTCCATTGGGTAACAATGTTCTCCAGTGTTCCATCAGGCTCTGTCACCATGGACACCTGGTTCCATGAGATTCCATTGGGTAACAATGTTCTCCAGTGTTCCATCAGGCTCTGTCACCATGGACACCTGGTTCCATGAGATTCCATTGGGTAACAATGTTCTCCAGTGTTCCATCATCTGTCACCATGGACACCTGGTTCCATGAGATTCCATTGGGTAACAATGTTCTCCAGTGTTCCATCAGGCCTGTCACCATGGACACCTGGTTCCATGAGATTCCATTGGGTAACAATGTTCTCCAGTGTTCCATCAGGCTCTGTCACCATGGACACCTGGTTCCATGAGATTCCATTGGGTAACAATTTTCAGTGTTGTTCCATCTGTCACCATGGACACCTGGTTCCATGAGATTCCATTGGGTAACAATGTTCTGTGTTCCAGTGTTCCATCTGTCACCATGGACACCTGGTTCCATGAGATTCCATTGGGTAACAATGTTCTCCAGTGTTCCATCAGGCCCACCATGGACACCTGGTTCCATGAGATTCCATTGGGTAACAATGTTCTCCAGTGTTCCATCAGGCTCTGTCACCATGGACACCTGGTTCCATGAGATTCCATTGGGTAACAATGTTCTCCAGTGTTCCATCAGGCTCTGTCACCATGGACACCTGGTTCCATGAGATTCCATTGGGTAACAATGTGTTCTCCAGTGTTCCATCAGCTCTGTCACCATGGACACCTGGTTCCATGAGATTCCATTGGGTAACAATGTTCTCCAGTGTTCCATCAGGCTCTGTCACCATGGACACCTGGTTCCATGAGATTCCATTGGGTAACAATGTTCTCCAGTGTTCCATGGCTCTGTCACCATGGACACCTGGTTCCATGAGATTCCATTGGGTAACAATGTTCTCCAGTGTTCCATCAGGCTCTGTCACCATGGACACCTGGTTCCATGAGATTCCATTGGGTAACAATGTTCTCCAGTGTTCCATCAGGCTCTGTCACCATGGACACCTGGTTCCATGAGATTCCATTGGGTAACAATGTTCTCCAGTGTTCATCATGGCTCTGTCACCATGGACACCTGGTTCCATGAGATTCCATTGGGTAACAATGTTCTCCAGTGTTTCATCAGGCTCTGTCACCATGGACACCTGGTTCCATGAGATTCCATTGGGTAACAATGTTCTCCAGTGTTCCATCAGGCTCTGTCACCATGGACACCTGGTTCCATGAGATTCCATGGGGTAAACAATGTTCTCCAGTGTCCATCATGGCTCTGTCACCATGGACACCTGGTTCCATGAGATTCCATTTGGGTAACAATGTTCTCCAGTGTTGTTCCATGGCTCTGTCACCATGGACACCTGGTTCCATGAGATTCCATTGGGTAACAATGTTCTCCAGTGTTCCATCAGGCTCTGTCACCATGGACACCTGGTTCCATGAGATTCCATGGGGTAACAATGTTCTCCAGTGTTCCATCTGGCTCTGTCACCATGGACACCTGGTTCCATGAGATTCCATTGGGTAACAATGTTCTCCAGTGTTCCATCAGGCTCTGTCACCATGGACACCTGGTTCCATGAGATTCCATTGGGTAACAATGTTCTCCAGTGTTCCATCAGGCTCTGTCACCATGGACACCTGGTTCCATGAGATTCCATTGGGTAACAATGTTCTCCAGTGTTCCATCAGGTCTGTCACCATGGACACCTGGTTCCATGAGATTCCATTGGGTAACAATGTTCTCCAGTGTTCCATCAGGCCCACCATGGACACCTGGTTCCATGAGATTCCATTGGGTAACAATGTTCTCCAGTGTTCCATCATCTGTCACCATGGACACCTGGTTCCATGAGATTCCATGGGGTAACAATGTTCTCCAGTGTTCCCATCTGTCACCATGGACACCTGGTTCCATGAGATTCCATTGGGTAACAATGTTCTCCAGTGTTCCATCAGGCTCTGTCACCATGGACACCTGGTTCCATGAGATTCCATTGGGTAACAATGTTCTCCAGTGTTCCATCAGGCTCTGTCACCATGGACACCTGGTTCCATGAGATTCCATTGGTAACAATGTTCTCCAGTGTTCCATCAGGCTCTGTCACCATGGACACCTGGTTCCATGAGATTCCATTGGGTAACAATGTTCTCCAGTGTTCCATCAGGCTCTGTCACCATGGACACCTGGTTCCATGAGATTCCATTGGGTAACAATGTTTCTCCAGTGTTCCATCAGGCTCTGTCACCATGGACACCTGGTTCCATGAGATTCCATTGGGGAAACAATGTTCTCCAGTGTTCCATCAGGCTCTGTCACCATGGACACCTGGTTCCATGAGATTCCATTGGGTAACAATGTTCTCCAGTGTTCCATCAGGCTCTGTCACCATGGACACCTGGTTCCATGAGATTCCATTGGGTAACAATGTTCTCCAGTGTTCCATCAGGCTCTGTCACCATGGACACCTGGTTCCATGAGATTCCATTGGGTAACAATGTTCTCCAGTGTTCCATCAGGCTCTGTCACCATGGACACCTGGTTCCATGAGATTCCATTGGGTAACAATGTTCTCCAGTGTTCCATCAGGCTCTGTCACCATGGACACCTGGTTCCATGAGATTCCATTGGGTAACAATGTTCTCCAGTGTTCCATCAGGCCTGTCACCTCTGTCACCATGGACACCTGGTTCCATGAGATTCCATTGGGTAACAATTTTCTCCAGTGTTCCATCAGGCTCTGTCACCATGGACACCTGGTTCCATGAGATTCCATTGGGTAACAATGTTCTCCAGTGTTCCATCTGTCACCATGGACACCTGGTTCCATGAGATTCCATTGGGTAACAATGTTCTCCAGTGTTCCATCTGTCACCATGGACACCTGGTTCCATGAGATTCCATTGGGTAACAATGTTCTCCAGTGTTCCATCAGGCTCTGTCACCATGGACACCTGGTTCCATGAGATTCCATTGGGTAACAATGTTCTCCAGTGTTCCATCAGGCTCTGTCACCATGGACACCTGGTTCCATGAGATTCCATTGGGTAACAATGTTCTCCAGTGTTCCATCAGGCTCTGTCACCATGGACACCTGGTTCCATGAGATTCCATTGGGTAACAATGTTCTCCAGTGTTCCATCCATCTGTCACCATGGACACCTGGTTCCATGAGATTCCATTGGGTAACAATGTTCTCCAGTGTTCCAGGCTCTGTCACCATGGACACCTGGTTCCATGAGATTCCATTGGGTAAACAATGTTCTCCAGTGTTCCATCAGGCTCTGTCACCATGGACACCTGGTTCCATGAGATTCCATTGGGTAACAATGTTCTCCAGTGTTCCATCAGGCTCTGTCACCATGGACACCTGGTTCCATGAGATTCCATTGGGTAACAATGTTCTCCAGTGTTCCATCAGTCACCATGGACACCTGGTTCCATGGATTCCATTGGTAACAATGTTCTCCAGTGTTCCATCAGGCTCTGTCACCATGGACACCTGGTTCCATGAGATTCCATTGGGTAACAATGTTCTCCAGTGTTCCATCAGGCTCTGTCACCATGGACACCTGGTTCCATGAGATTCCATTGGGTAAACAATGTTCTCCAGTGTTCCATCAGGTCTCTGTCACCATGGACACCTGGTTCCATGAGATTCCATTGGGTAACAATGTTCTCCAGTGTTCCATCAGGCTCTGTCACCATGGACACCTGGTTCCATGAGATTCCATTGGGTAACAATGTTCTCCAGTGTTCCATCAGGCTCTGTCACCATGGACACCTGGTTCCATGAGATTCCATTGGGGTAACAATGTTCTCCAGTGTTCCATCAGTCACCATGGACACATGGACACCTGGTTCCATGACATTCCATTGGGTAACAATGTTCTCAGTGTTCCCAGTCACCATGGACACCTGGTTCCATGAGATTCCATGGGTAACAATGTTCTCCAGTGTTCCATCAGGCTCTGTCACCATGGACACCTGGTTCCATGAGATTCCATTTGGGTAACAATGTTCTCCAGTGTTCCATCAGGCTCTGTCACCATGGACACCTGGTTCCCATGATTGATTCCATTCCATTGGGTAACAATGTTCTCCAGTGTTCCATCAGGCTCTGTCACCATGGACACCTGGTTCCATGAGATTCCATTGGGTAACAATGTTCTCCAGTGTTTTTTCCATCTGTCACCATGGACACCTGGTTCCATGAGATTCCATTGGGTAACAATGTTCTCCAGTGTTCCATCAGGCTCTGTCACCATGGACACCTGGTTCCATGAGATTCCATTGGGTAACAATGTTCTCCAGTGTTCCATCAGGCCCACCATGGACACCTGGTTCATGAGATTCCATTGGGTAACAATGTTCTCCAGTGTTCCATCAGGCTCTGTCACCATGGACACCTGGTTCCATGAGATTCCATTGGGTAACAATGTTCTCCAGTGTTCCATCAGGCTCTGTCACCATGGACACCTGGTTCCATGAGATTCCATTGGGGAAACAATGTTCTCCAGTGTTCCATGGCTCAGTCACCATGGACACCTGGTTCCATGAGATTCCATTGGGTAACAATGTTCTCCAGTGTTCCATCAGGCTCTGTCACCATGGACACCTGGTTCCATGAGATTCCATGGGGTAACAATGTTCTCCAGTGTTCCATCAGGCCTGTCACCATGGACACCTGGTTCCATGAGATTCCATTGGGGTAACAATGTTCTCCAGTGTTCCATCAGGCTCTGTCACCATGGACACCTGGTTCCATGAGATTCCATTGGGTAACAATGTTCTCCAGTGTTCCATCTGTCACCATGAGACACCTGGTTCCATGAGATTCCATTGGGTAACAATGTTCTCCAGTGTTCCATCAGGCTCTGTCACCATGGACACCTGGTTCCATGAGATTCCATTGGGTAACAATGTTCTCCAGTGTTCCATCAGGCTCTGTCACCATGGACACCTGGTTCCATGAGATTCCATTGGGTAACAATGTTCTCCAGTGTTCCATCAGGCTGTCACCATGGACACCTGGTTCCATGAGATTCCATTGGGTAACAATGTTCTCCAGTGTTCCATCAGGCTCTGTCACCATGGACACCTGGTTCCATGAGATTCCATTGGGTAACAATGTTCTCCAGTGTTCCATCAGGCTCTGTCACCATGGACACCTGGTTCCATGAGATTCCATTGGGTAACAATGTTCTCCAGTGTTCCATGGCTCTGTCACCATGGACACCTGGTTCCATGAGATTCCATTGGGTAACAATGTTCTCCAGTGTTCCATCAGGCTCTGTCACCATGGACACCTGGTTCCATGAGATTCCATTGGGTAAACAATGTTCTCCAGTGTTCCATCAGGCTCTGTCACCATGGACACCTGGTTCCATGAGATTCCATTGGGTAACAATGTTCTCCAGTGTTCCATCTCTGTCACCATGGACACCTGGTTCCATGAGATTCCATTGGGTAACAATGTTCTCCAGTGTTCCATCAGGCTCTGTCACCATGGACACCTGGTTCCATGAGATTCCATTGGGTAACAATGTTCTCCAGTGTTCCATCAGGCTCTGTCACCATGGACACCTGGTTCCATGAGATTCCATTGGGTAACAATGTTCTCCAGTGTTCCATCAGGCTCTGTCACCATGGACACCTGGTTCCATGAGATTCCATTGGGTAACAATGTTCTCCAGTGTTCCATCAGGCTCTGTCACCATGGACACCTGGTTCCATGAGATTCCATTGGGTAACAATGTTCTCCAGTGTTTCTCCATGGGGTTCCATCAGGCTCTGTCACCATGGACACCTGGTTCCATGGTTCCATTCCATGGGAGATTCCATTGGGTAACAATGTTCTCCAGTGTTCCATCAGGCTCTGTCACCATGGACACCTGGTTCCATGAGATTCCATTGGGTAACAATGTTCTCAGTGTTCCAGTGTTCCCATCTGTCACCATGGACACCTGGTTCCATGAGATTCCATTGGGTAACAATGTTCTCCAGTGTTCCATCAGGCTCTGTCACCATGGACACCTGGTTCCATGAGATTCCATGGGGTAACAATGTTCTCCAGTGTTCCATCAGGCTCTGTCACCATGGACACCTGGTTCCATGAGATTCCATTGGGTAACAATGTTCTCCAGTGTTCCATCTGTCACCATGGACACCTGGTTCCATGAGATTCCATTGGGTAACAATGTTCTCCAGTGTTCCATCAGGCTCTGTCACCATGGACACCTGGTTCCATGAGATTCCATTGGGTAACAATGTTCTCCAGTGTTCCATCATGGCTCTGTCACCATGGACACCTGGTTCCATGAGATTCCATTGGGTAAAAATATTCTCCAGTGTTCCATCAGGCTCTGTCACCATGGACACCTGGTTCCATGAGATTCCATTGGGTAACAATGTTCTCCAGTGTTCCATCAGGCTCTGTCACCATGGACACCTGGTTCCATGAGATTCCATTGGGTAACAATGTTCTCCAGTGTTCCATCAGGCTCTGTCACCATGGACACCTGGTTCCATGAGATTCCATTGGGTAACAATGTTCTCCAGTGTTCCATCAGGCTCTGTCACCATGGACACCTGGTTCCATGAGATTCCATTGGGTAAAAATGTTCTCCAGTGTTCCATCAGGCTCTGTCACCATGGACACCTGGTTCCATGAGATTCCATTGGGGTAACAATGTTCTCCAGTGTTCCATCAGGCTCTGTCACCATGGACACCTGGTTCCATGAGATTCCATTGGGTAACAATGTTCTCCAGTGTTCCATGGCTCTGTCACCATGGACACCTGGTTCCATGAGATTCCATTGGGTAACAATGTTCTCCAGTGTTCCATCAGGCTCTGTCACCATGGACACCTGGTTCCATGAGATTCCATTGGGTAACAATGTTCTCCAGTGTTCCATCAGGCTCTGTCACCATGGACACCTGGTTCCATGAGATTCCATTGGGTAACAATGTTCTCCAGTGTTCCATCAGGCTCTGTCACCATGGACACCTGGTTCCATGAGATTCCATTGGGTAACAATGTTCTCCAGTGTTTCCATCTGTCACCATGGACACCTGGTTCCATGAGATTCCATTGGGTAACAATGTTCTCCAGTGTTCCATCAGGTCTCTGTCACCATGGACACCTGGTTCCATGAGATTCCATTGGGTAACAATGTTCTCCAGTGTTCCATCATCTGTCACCATGGACACCTGGTTCCATGAGATTCCATTGGGTAACAATGTTCTCCAGTGTTCCATGGCTCTGTCACCATGGACACCTGGTTCCATGAGATTCCATTGGGTAACAATGTTCTCCAGTGTTCCATCAGGCTCTGTCACCACCATGGACACCTGGTTCCATGAGATTCCATTGGGTAACAATGTTCTCCAGTGTTCCATCAGGCTCTGTCACCATGGACACCTGGTTCCATGAGATTCCATTGGGTAACAATGTTCTCCAGTGTTCCATCTGTCACCATGGACACCTGGTTCCATGAGATTCCATTTGGGTAACAATGTTCTCCAGTGTTCCATCAGGCTCTGTCACCATGGACACCTGGTTCCATGAGATTCCATTGGGTAACAATGTTCTCAGTGTTCCATCAGGCTCCACCATGGACACCTGGTTCCATGAGATTCCATTGGGTAACAATGTTCTCCAGTGTTCCATCAGGCTCTGTCACCATGGACACCTGGTTCCATGAGATTCCATTGGGTAACAATGTTCTCCAGTGTTCCATCAGGCTCTGTCACCATGGACACCTGGTTCCATGAGATTCCATTGGGTAACAATGTTCTCCAGTGTTCCATGGCTCTGTCACCATGGACACCTGGTTCCATGAGATTCCATTGGGTAACAATGTTCTCAGTGTTTCATCTGTCACCATGGACACCTGGTTCCATGAGATTCCATTGGGTAACAATGTTCTCCAGTGTTCCATCAGGCTCTGTCACCATGGACACCTGGTTCCATGACATTCCATTGGGTAACAATGTTCTCCAGTGTTCCATCAGGCTCTGTCACCATGGACACCTGGTTCCATGAGATTCCATTGGGTAACAATGTTCTCCAGTGTTCCATCATGGCTCTGTCACCATGGACACCTGGTTCCATGAGATTCCATTGGGTAACAATGTTCTCCAGTGTTCCATCAGGCTCTGTCACCATGGACACCTGGTTCCATGAGATTCCATTGGGTAACAATGTTCTCCAGTGTTCCATCAGGCTCTGTCACCATGGACACCTGGTTCCATGAGATTCCATGGGGTAACAATGTTCTCCAGTGTTCCATCTGTCACCATGGACACCTGGTTCCATGAGATTCCATTGGGTAACAATGTTCTCCAGTGTTCCATCAGGCTCTGTCACCATGGACACCTGGTTCCATGAGATTCCATTGGGTAACAATGTTCTCCAGTGTTCCATGGCTCTGTCACCATGGACACCTGGTTCCATGAGATTCCATTGGGTAACAATGTTCTCCAGTGTTCCATCTGTCACCATGGACACCTGGTTCCATGAGATTCCATTGGGTAACAATGTTCTCCAGTGTTCCATCATTCCATTGGACACCTGGTTCCACAATTCCATTCTCCAAGATTCCATTCCACAATGTTCCATGTTCCTGTCAGGTCCCATGGACACCTGGTTCCATGAGATTCCATTGGGTAACAATGTTCTCCAGTGTTCCATGGCTCTGTCACCATGGACACCTGGTTCCATGAGATTCCATTGGGTAACAATGTTCTCCAGTGTTCCATCAGGCTCTGTCACCATGGACACCTGGTTCCATGAGATTCCATTGGGTAACAATGTTCTCCTGTGTTCCATCAGGCTCTGTCACCATGGACACCTGGTTCCATGAGATTCCATTGGGTAACAATGTTTCTCCAGTGTTCCATCAGGCTCTGTCACCATGGACACCTGGTTCCATGAGATTCCATTGGGTAACAATGTTCTCCAGTGTTCCATCATCTGTCACCATGGACACCTGGTTCCATGAGATTCCATTGGGTAACAATGTTCTCCAGTGTTCCATCAGGCTCTGTCACCATGGACACCTGGTTCCATGAGATTCCATTGGGGTAACAATGTTCTCCAGTGTTCCATCAGGCTCTGTCACCATGGACACCTGGTTCCATGAGATTCCATTGGGTAACAATGTTCTCCAGTGTTCCATGGCTCTGTCACCATGGACACCTGGTTCCATGAGATTCCATTGAATTAAACAATGTTCTCCATGTGTTCCATGGCTCTGTGTCTGTCATGGACACCTGGTTCCATGAGATTCCATTGGGTAACAATTTTCTCCAGTGTTCCATCAGGCTCTGTCACCATGGACACCTGGTTCCATGAGATTCCATTGGGTAACAATGTTCTCCAGTGTTCCATCAGGCTCTGTCACCATGGACACCTGGTTCCATGAGATTCCATTGGGGTAACAATGTTCTCCAGTGTTCCATCAGGCTCTGTCACCATGGACACCTGGTTCCATGAGATTCCATTGGGTAACAATGTTCTCCAGTGTTCCATCAGGCTCTGTCACCATGGACACCTGGTTCCATGAGATTCCATTGGGTAACAATGTTCTCCAGTGTTCCATGGCTCTGTCACCATGGACACCTGGTTCCATGAGATTCCATTGGGTAACAATGTTCTCCAGTGTTCCATCAGGCTCCCACCATGGACACCTGGTTCCATGAGATTCCATTGGGTAACAATGTTCTCCAGTGTTCCATCTGTCACCATGGACACCTGGTTCCATGAGATTCCATTGGGTAACAATGTTCTCCAGTGTTCCATCATCTGTCACCATGGACACCTGGTTCCATGAGATTCCATTGGGTAACAATGTTCTCCAGTGTTCCATCAGGCTCTGTCACCATGGACACCTGGTTCCATGAGATTCCATTGGGTAACAATGTTCTCCAGTGTTCCATCAGGCTCTGTCACCATGGACACCTGGTTCCATGAGATTCCATTGGGTAACAATGTTCTCCAGTGTTCCATCAGGCTCTGTCACCATGGACACCTGGTTCCATGAGATTCCATGGGGTAACAATGTTCTCCAGTGTTCCATCAGGCTCTGTCACCATGGACACCTGGTTCCATGAGATTCCATTGGGTAACAATGTTCTCCAGTGTTCCATGGCTCTGTCACCATGGACACCTGGTTCCATGAGATTCCATTGGGTAACAATGTTCTCCAGTGTTCCATCAGGCTCTGTCACCATGGACACCTGGTTCCATGAGATTCCATTGGGTAACAATGTTCTCCAGTGTTCCATCAGGCTCTGTCACCATGGACACCTGGTTCCATGAGATTCCATTGGGTAACAATGTTCTCCAGTGTTCCATGGCTCTGTCACCATGGACACCTGGTTCCATGAGATTCCATTGGGTAACAATGTTCTCCAGTGTTCCATCAGGCTCTGTCACCATGGACACCTGGTTCCATGAGATTCCATTGGGTAACAATGTTCTCCAGTGTTCCATCAGGCTCTGTCACCATGGACACCTGGTTCCATGAGATTCCATTGGGTAACAATGTTCTCCAGTGTTCCATCAGGCTCTGTCACCATGGACACCTGGTTCCATGAGATTCCATTGGGTAACAATGTTCTCCAGTGTTCCATCAGGCTGTCACCATGGACACCTGGTTCCATGAGATTCCATTGGGTAACAATGTTCTCCAGTGTTCCATCAGGCTCTGTCACCATGGACACCTGGTTCCATGAGATTCCATTGGGTAAAAATTCTCCAGTGTTCCATCTCTGTCACCATGGACACCTGGTTCCATGAGATTCCATTGGTAACAATGTTCTCCAGTGTTCCATCAGGCTCTGTCACCATGGACACCTGGTTCCATGAGATTCCATTGGGTAACAATGTTCTCCAGTGTTCCATCAGGCTCTGTCACCATGGACACCTGGTTCCATGAGATTCCATTGGGTAACAATGTTCTCCAGTGTTCCATGGCTCTGTCACCATGGACACCTGGTTCCATGAGATTCCATTGGGTAACAATGTTTTCTCAGTGTTCCATCAGGCTCTGTCACCATGGACACCTGGTTCCATGAGATTCCATTGGGTAACAATGTTCTCCAGTGTTTCCATCTGTCACCATGGACACCTGGTTCCATGAGATTCCATTGGGTAACAATGTTCTCCAGTGTTCCATGGCTCTGTCACCATGGACACCTGGTTCCATGAGATTCCATTGGGTAACAATGTTCTCCAGTGTTCCATCAGGCTCCCACCATGGACACCTGGTTCCATGAGATTCCATTGGGTAACAATGTTCTCCAGTGTTCCATGGCTCTGTCACCATGGACACCTGGTTCCATGAGATTCCATTGGGTAACAATGTTCTCCAGTGTTCCATCTCTCACCATGGACACCTGGTTCCATGAGATTCCATTGGGTAACAATGTTCTCCAGTGTTCCATCAGGCCTGTCACCATGGACACCTGGTTCCATGAGATTCCATTGGGTAACAATGTTCTCCAGTGTTCCATCAGGCTCTGTCACCATGGACACCTGGTTCCATGAGATTCCATTGGGTAACAATGTTCTCCAGTGTTCCATCAGGCTCTGTCACCATGGACACCTGGTTCCATGAGATTCCATTGGGTAACAATGTTCTCCAGTGTTCCATCAGGCTCTGTCACCATGGACACCTGGTTCCATGAGATTCCATTGGGTAACAATGTTCTCCAGTGTTCCATCAGGCTCTGTCACCATGGACACCTGGTTCCATGAGATTCCATTGGGTAACAATGTTCTCCAGTGTTCCATCAGGCTCTGTCACCATGGACACCTGGTTCCATGAGATTCCATTGGGGTAACAATGTTCTCCAGTGTTCCATCTGTCACCATGGACACCTGGTTCCATGAGATTCCATTGGGTAACAATGTTCTCCAGTGTTCCATCAGGCTCTGTGATCATGGACACCTGGTTCCATGACATTCCATTGGGTAACAATGTTCTCCAGTGTTCCATCAGGCTCTGTCACCATGGACACCTGGTTCCATGAGATTCCATTGGGTAACAATGTTCTCCAGTGTTCCCAGGCTCTGTCACCATGGACACCTGGTTCCATGAGATTCCATTGGGTAACAATGTTCTCCAGTGTTCCATCAGGCTCTGTCACCATGGACACCTGGTTCCATGAGATTCCATTGGGTAACAATGTTCTCCAGTGTTCCATCAGGTCTGTCACCATGGACACCTGGTTCCATGAGATTCCATTGGGTAACAATGTTCTCCAGTGTTCCATCTGTCACCATGGACACCTGGTTCCATGAGATTCCATTGGGTAACAATGTTCTCCAGTGTTCCATCAGGCTCTGTCACCATGGACACCTGGTTCCATGAGATTCCATTGGGTAACAATGTTCTCCAGTGTTCCATCAGGCTCTGTCACCATGGACACCTGGTTCCATGAGATTCCATTGGGTAACAATGTTCTCCAGTGTGTTCATCTGTCACCATGGACACCTGGTTCCATGAGATTCCATGGGGTAACAATGTTCTCCAGTGTTCCATCAGGCTCTGTCACCATGGACACCTGGTTCCATGAGATTCCATTGGGTAACAATGTTCTCCAGTGTTCCATCAGGCTCTGTGTCACCATGGACACCTGGTTCCATGAGATTCCATTGGGTAACAATGTTCTCCAGTGTTCCATCAGGCTCTGTCACCATGGACACCTGGTTCCATGAGATTCCATTGGGTAACAATGTTCTCCAGTGTTCCATCAGGCTCTGTCACCATGGACACCTGGTTCCATGAGATTCCATTGGGTAACAATGTTCTCCAGTGTTCCATCAGGCTCTGTCACCATGGACACCTGGTTCCATGAGATTCCATTGGGTAACAATGTTCTCCAGTGTTCCATGGCTCTGTCACCATGGACACCTGGTTCCATGAGATTCCATTGGGTAACAATGTTCTCCAGTGTTCCATCAGGCTCTGTCACCATGGACACCTGGTTCCATGAGATTCCATTGGGTAACAATGTTTCTCCAGTGTTCCATCAGGCTCTGTCACCATGGACACCTGGTTCCATGAGATTCCATGGGGTAACAATGTTCTCCAGTGTTCCATCTGTCACCATGGACACCTGGTTCCATGAGATCCATTGGGTAAAAATGTTCTCCAGTGTTCCATCAGGCTCTGTCACCATGGACACCTGGTTCCATGAGATTCCATTGGGTAACAATGTTCTCCAGTGTTCCATCAGGCTCTGTCACCATGGACACCTGGTTCCATGAGATTCCATTGGGTAACAATGTTCTCCAGTGTTCCATCAGGCTCTGTCACCATGGACACCTGGTTCCATGAGATTCCATTGGGTAAACAATGTTCTCCAGTGTTCCATCAGGTCTGTCACCACACCTGGTTCCATGAGATTCCATTGGGTTAACAATGTTCTCCAGTGTTCCATCAGGCTCTGTCACCATGGACACCTGGTTCCATGAGATTCCATTGGGTAACAATGTTCTCCAGTGTTCCATCAGGCTCTGTCACCATGGACACCTGGTTCCATGAGATTCCATTGGGTAACAATGTTCTCCAGTGTTCCATCAGGCTCTGTCACCATGGACACCTGGTTCCATGAGATTCCATTGGGTAACAATGTTCTCCAGTGTTCCATCAGGCTCTGTCACCATGGACACCTGGTTCCATGAGATTCCATTGGGAAACAATGTTCTCCAGTGTTCCATCAGGCTCTGTCACCATGGACACCTGGTTCCATGAGATTCCATTGGGTAACAATGTTCTCCAGTGTTCCATCAGGCTCTGTCACCATGGACACCTGGTTCCATGAGATTCCATTGGGTAACAATGTTCTCCAGTGTTCCATCAGGCTCTGTCACCATGGACACCTGGTTCCATGAGATTCCATTGGGTAACAATGTTCTCCAGTGTTCCATCAGGCTCTGTCACCATGGACACCTGGTTCCATGAGATTCCATTGGGTAACAATGTTCTCCAGTGTTCCATCAGGCTCTGTCACCATGGACACCTGGTTCCATGAGATTCCATTGGGTAACAATGTTCTCCAGTGTTTCATCTGTCACCATGGACACCTGGTTCCATGAGATTCCATTGGGTAACAATGTTCTCCAGTGTTCCCAGGCTCTGTCACCATGGACACCTGGTTCCATGAGATTCCATTGGGTAACAATGTTTCTGTGTTCCATGTTCCATCTGTCACCATGGACACCTGGTTCCATGAGATTCCATTGGGTAACAATGTTCTCCAGTGTTCCATCTGTCACCATGGACACCTGGTTCCATGAGATTCCATTGGGTAACAATGTTCTCCAGTGTTCCATCAGTCACCATGGACACCTGGACACCTGGATCCATGAGATTCCATTGGGTAACAATGTTCTCCAGTGTTCCATCAGGCTCTGTCACCATGGACACCTGGTTCCATGAGATTCCATTGGGGTAACAATGTTCTCCAGTGTTCCATCAGGCTGTCACCATGGACACCTGGTTCCATGAGATTCCATTGGGTAACAATGTTCTCCAGTGTTCCATCAGGCTCTGTCACCATGGACACCTGGTTCCATGAGATTCCATTGGGTAACAATGTTCTCCAGTGTTCCATCTGTCACCATGGACACCTGGTTCCATGAGATTCCATTGGGTAACAATGTTCTCCAGTGTTCCATCAGGCTCTGTCACCATGGACACCTGGTTCCATGAGATTCCATTGGGTAACAATGTTCTCCAGTGTTCCATCAGGCTCTGTCACCATGGACACCTGGTTCCATGAGATTCCATTGGGTAACAATGTTCTCCAGTGTTCCATCAGGCTCTGTCACCATGGACACCTGGTTCCATGAGATTCCATTGGGTAACAATGTTCTCCAGTGTTCCATCAGTCACCATGGACACCTGGTTCCATGAGATTCCATTGGGTAACAATGTTCTCCAGTGTTCCATCAGGTCTGTCACCATGGACACCTGGTTCCATGAGATTCCATTTGGGTAACAATTTTCTCCAGTGTTCCATCAGGCTCTGTCACCATGGACACCTGGTTCCATGAGATTCCATTGGGTAACAATGTTCTCCAGTGTTCCATGGCTCTGTCACCATGGACACCTGGTTCCATGAGATTCCATTGGGTAACAATGTTCTCCAGTGTTCCATCAGGCTCTGTCACCATGGACACCTGGTTCCATGAGATTCCATGGGGTAACAATGTTCTCCAGTGTTCCATCAGGCTCTGTCACCATGGACACCTGGTTCCATGAGATTCCATTGGGTAACAATGTTCTCCAGTGTTCCATCAGGCCCACTCTGTCACCATGGACACCTGGTTCCATGAGATTCCATTGGGTAACAATGTTCTCCAGTGTTCCATCTGTCACCATGGACACCTGGTTCCATGAGATTCCATTGGGTAACAATGTTCTCCAGTGTTCCATCAGGCTCTGTCACCATGGACACCTGGTTCCATGAGATTCCATTGGGTAACAATGTTCTCCAGTGTTCCATCTGTCACCATGGACACCTGGTTCCATGAGATTCCATTGGGTAACAATGTTCTCCAGTGTGTTCCATCAGGCTCTGTCACCATGGACACCTGGTTCCATGAGATTCCATTGGGTAACAATGTTTCTCCAGTGTTCCATCAGGTCCACCATGGACACCTGGTTCCATGAGATTCCATTAGGTAACAATGTTCTCCAGTTTTCCAGGCTCTGTCACCATGGACACCTGGTTCCATGAGATTCCATTGGGTAACAATGTTCTCCAGTGTTCCATCAGGCTCTGTCACCATGGACACCTGGTTCCATGAGATTCCATTGGGTAACAATGTTCTCCAGTGTTCCATCAGGCTCTGTCACCATGGACACCTGGTTCCATGAGATTCCATTGGGTAACAATGTTCTCCAGTGTTCCATCAGGCTCTGTCACCATGGACACCTGGTTCCATGAGATTCCATTGGGTAACAATGTTCTCCAGTGTTCCATCAGGCTCTGTCTGTCACCATGGACACCTGGTTCCATGAGATTCCATTGGGTAACAATGTTCTCCAGTGTTCCATCAGCTCTGTCACCATGGACACCTGGTTCCATGAGATTCCATTGGGTAACAATGTTCTCCAGTGTTCCATCAGGCTCTGTCACCATGGACACCTGGTTCCATGAGATTCCATTGGGTAACAATGTTCTCCAGTGTTCCATCAGGCTCTGTCACCATGGACACCTGGTTCCATGAAATTCCATTGGGTAACAATGTTCTCCAGTGTTCCATCAGGCTCTGTCACCATGGACATCTGGTTCCATGAGATTCCATTGGGTAACAATGTTCTCCAGTGTTCCATCTGTCACCATGGACACCTGGTTCCATGAGATTCCATTGGGTAACAATGTTCTCCAGTGTTCCATCAGGCTCTGTCACCATGGACACCTGGTTCCATGAGATTCCATTGGGTAACAATGTTCTCCAGTGTTCCATCAGGCTCTGTCACCATGGACACCTGGTTCCATGAGATTCCATTGGGTAACAATGTTCTCCAGTGTTCCATCAGGCTCTGTCACCATGGACACCTGGTTCCATGAGATTCCATTGGGTAACAATGTTCTCCAGTGTTCCATCTGTCACCATGGACACCTGGTTCCATGAGATTCCATTGGGTAACAATGTTCTCCAGTGTTCCATCAGGCTCTGTCACCATGGACACCTGGTTCCATGAGATTCCATTGGGAAACAATGTTCTCCAGTGTTCCATCTGTCACCATGGACACCTGGTTCCATGAGATTCCATTGGGTAACAATGTTCTCCAGTGTTCCATCAGGCTCTGTCACCATGGACACCTGGTTCCATGAGATTCCATTGGGTAACAATGTTCTCCAGTGTTCCATGGCTCTGTCACCATGGACACCTGGTTCCATGAGATTCCATTGGGTAACAATGTTCTCCAGTGTTCCATGGCTCTGTCACCATGGACACCTGGTTCCATGAGATTCCATGGGTAACAATTTTCTCCAGTGTTCCATCAGGCTCTGTCACCATGGACACCTGGTTCCATGAGATTCCATTGGGTAACAATGTTCTCCAGTGTTCCATCAGGTCCCACCATGGACACCTGGTTCCATGAGATTCCATGGGGTAACAATGTTCTCCAGTGTTCCATCAGGCTCTGTCACCATGGACACCTGGTTCCATGAGATTCCATTGGGTAACAATGTTCTCCAGTGTTCCATGGCTCTGTCACCATGGACACCTGGTTCCATGAGATTCCATTGGGTAACAATGTTCTCCAGTGTTCCATCAGGCTCTGTCACCATGGACACCTGGTTCCATGAGATTCCATTGGGTAACAATGTTCTCCAGTGTTCCATCAGGCTCTGTCACCATGGACACCTGGTTCCATGAGATTCCATTGGGTAACAATGTTCTCCAGTGTTCCATCAGGCTCTGTCACCATGGACACCTGGTTCCATGAGATTCCATTGGGTAAAAATGTTCTCCAGTGTTCCATCAGGCTCTGTCACCATGGACACCTGGTTCCATGAAGATTCCATGGGGTAACAATGTTCTCCAGTGTTCCATCAGGCTCTGTCACCATGGACACCTGGTTCCATGAGATTCCATTGGGTAACAATGTTCTCCAGTGTTCCATCAGGCTCTGTCACCATGGACACCTGGTTCCATGAGATTCCATTGGGTAACAATGTTCTCCAGTGTTCCATGGCTCTGTGTCACCATGGACACCTGGTTCCATGAGATTCCATTGGGTAACAATGTTCTCCAGTGTTCCATGGCTCCCACCATGGACACCTGGTTCCATGAGATTCCATTGGGTAACAATGTTCTCCAGTGTTCATCAGGCTCTGTCACCATGGACACCTGGTTCCATGAGATTCCATTGGGTAACAATGTTCTCCAGTGTTCCATCAGGCCTGTCACCATGGACACCTGGTTCCATGAGATTCCATTGGGTAACAATGTTCTCCAGTGTTCCATGGCTCTGTCACCATGGACACCTGGTTCCATGAGATTCCATTGGGTAAAACAATGTTCTCCAGTGTTCCATGGCTCTGTCACCATGGACACCTGGTTCCATGAGATTCCATTGGGTAACAATGTTCTCCAGTGTTCCATCAGGCTCTGTCACCATGGACACCTGGTTCCATGAGATTCCATTGGGTAACAATGTTCTCCAGTGTTCCATCAGGCCCACCATGGACACCTGGTTCCATGAGATTCCATTGGGTAACAATGTTCTCCAGTGTTCCATCAGGGCTCTGTCACCATGGACACCTGGTTCCATGAGATTCCATGGGGTAACAATTTTCTCCAGTGTTCCCATCTGTCACCATGGACACCTGGTTCCATGAGATTCCATTGGGTAACAATGTTCTCCAGTGTTCCATCAGTCTCTGTGGACCATGGACACCTGGTTCCATGAGATTCCATTGGGTAACAATTTTCTCCAGTGTTCCATCAGGTCCACCATGGACACCTGGTTCCATGAGATTCAATTGGTTACAATGTTCTCCAGTGTTCCATCTGTCACCATGGACACCTGGTTCTATGAGATTCCTTTTGGTAACAATTTTCTCCAGTGTTCCATTAGGCTCTGTCACCATGGACACCTGGTTCCATGAGATCCATTGAATAAAAATACTCTCCTGTGTTCCATGGCTCTGTGATCATGGAGACCTGGTTCCATGAGATTCCATTGGGTAACAATGTTCTCCAGTGTTCCATCAGGTCCAGCACTGTCACCATGGACACCTGAGTCCATGAGATTCCATTAGGTAAAAATGTTCTCAGTGTTCATCATGGCTCTGTCACCATGGACACCTGGTTCCATGAGATTCCATTGGGTAACAATGTTCTCCAGTGTTCCATCAGGCCTGTCACCATGGACATCTGGTTCCATGAGATTCCATTAGGTAACAATTTTCTCCAGTGTTCCATCAGGCTCTGTCACCATGGACACCTGGTTCCATGAGATTCCATTGGGTAAAAATGTTCTCCAGTGTTCCATGGCTCTGTCACCATGGACACCTGGTTCCATGAGATTCCATTGGGTAACAATGTTCTCCAGTGTTCCATCAGGCTCTGTCACCATGGACACCTGGTTCCATGAGATTCCATTGGGTAACAATGTTCTCCAGTGTTCCATCAGGCTCTGTCACCATGGGCACCTGGTTCCATGAGATTCCATTGGGTAACAATGTTCTCAGTGTTCCATCTGTCACCATGGACACCTGGTTCCATGAGATTCCATTGGGTAACAATGTTCTCCAGGGTTCCATCAGGCTCTGTCACCATGGACACCTGGTTCCCATGAGATTCCATTGGGGAAACAATGTTCTCCAGTGTTGTTCAGGTCCATCTGTCACCATGGACACCTGGTTCCATGAGATTCCATTGGGTAACAATTTTCTCCAGTGTTCCATCAGGCTCTGTCACCATGGACACCTGGTTCCATGAGATTCCATTGGGTAACAATGTTCTCCAGTGTTCCATCAGGCTCTGTCACCATGGACACCTGGTTCCATGAGATTCCATTGGGTAACAATGTTCTCCAGTGTTCCATCAGGCTCTGTCACCATGGACATCTGGTTCCATGAGTTCCATTGGGTAACAATGTTCTCCAGTGTTCCATCAGGTCACCATGGACACCTGGTTCCATGAGATTCCATGGGGTAACAATGTTCTCCAGTGTTCCATCTGTCACCATGGACACCTGGTTCCATGAGATTCCATTGGGTAACAATGTTCTCCAGTGTTCCATCAGTTCTTTCCACCATGGACACCTGGTTCCATGACATTCCATTGGGTAACAATGTTCTCCAGTGTTCCATGGCTCTGTCACCATGGACACCTGGTTCCATGAGATTCCATTGGGTAAAAATGTTCTCCTGTGTTCCATCATTCCATTGGCTCTGTCACCATGGACACCTGGATTCCATGAGATTCCATTGGGTAACAATGTTCTCCAGTGTTCCATCAGGCTCTGTCACCATGGACACCTGGTTCCATGAGATTCCATTGGGTAACAATGTTCTCCAGTGTTCCATCATCTGTCACCATGGACACCTGGTTCCATGAGATTCCATTGGGTAACAATGTTCTCCAGTTCCATCAGGCTGTGTCACCATGGACACCTGGTTCCATCCATTCCATTGGGTAACAATGTTCTCCAGTGTTCCATCTGTCACCATGGACACCTGGTTCCATGAGATTCCATTGGTAAAACAATGTTCTCCAGTGTTCCATCTGTCACCATGGACACCTGGTTCCAGGAGATTCCCTGTAACAATGTTCTCCAGTGTTCCATCTATCACCATGGACACCTGGTTCCATGAGATTCCATTGGGGTAACAATTTTCTCCAGTGTTCCATCTATCTCTGTCACCATGGACACCTGGTTCCATGAGATTCCATGGGGTAATAATGTTCTCCAGTGTTCCATCAGGCCTGTCCATGGACATCTGGTTCCATGATACTCCATTTGGTAACAACGTTCTCAGTGTTCCATGGCTCTGTCACCAAGGACACCTAATTCCATGAGATTCCATTGGGTAAAAGTTGTCCTGTACATCCATGGCTCTGAGATTCATTGGGCAATATTCTCCTGTTTTCCATGG
>JALJVW010003006.1:0-14276 GCA_024865655.1 Emberiza elegans
TGACTTCCACTTGATCCCTCATCCAGATCATCAATAAAGATGTTGAACAGGACTGGACCCAGCACTGACTCCATTGGTCACCCACAAGTAATTGGATGTTATGGATAACAAACCACCCAATTAAGAGGGGGAGCTTCAGACAAGCCCTGTCTTAGGCTAAGACTTTTGGTACAGCTTGAATTAGTTGGCCTGCACCTAAACCACTCCAGCTCGCGAGTTCTAAGAGTGGCAGATCTGGTCTGTTGTGAAATTAGTTATTTATTGAATAGACAGGTGATAATAGACAAAAGGTCTTGAACAGAGTTACTTAGTGCATGGTATAAAACAAAAGAACTACTGGCAGATTACACAGAAGTGCACAGCATTGAGGTACCTATATCAAAGCTAGGAAAGAAATAATATAGATTAGGAGTCAATGTAACTTACCACCAAACAGGCAAGAGTGTGCACAGAGTCCTTTTACTCAACTCTCAAGAGAGGAACCACAAAACCAGCATCCCAGCTTTGGGGGAAAAGCCCCACACATTTCCAGGGAATGTGCAGAAACTTCTACTTTGGGAAAGTTTGGTGTAGCTTTAATAGATTGTGAAGTAAAGTGTCTGTCAGAAATTCCAGCTTATCTTTCCACAGTCTTGCTTCCAGAGTGAGATGTTTATTGTCAGCTACAAGTGTCACTTCCATGGCACCCAAATAACCACGAGACAAGCGCTCTTTAGTGATTTATTTCACCAATTAGCAAGCTCTTGTGGCAGGGAACATGTCCTGCTAGACTGGCCCCAGCTGGATTTAGTTCCATTCCCCACCACTCTCTGGGATTGGGCATCAGCCAGTTTCTCATGCAGCAAACAGTTGCCCTGTCCAATCCATGAGCAGCCAGCTCCTCCAGTGCCAAAGGCTTTACTGCTGTCTATAAATATCCATCCACGGCCCTTCCCTCATCTCCTGAGTGAGTCATTCTGTCAGCGCCTGCAGACCCTTGGCCTGGGTGGGAACAACCTGCGGCACTGGGCAGCCGTGGCATTCCAGGGCCTCCCGCGGCTTTGCCGGCTTTCCCTGGCCCGCAGCCGCTGCTGGAGGTGAGCGTGGCCGCATTGCAGCCGCTGCAGGTGACCCTGGGCGTGCTGGAGCTGCTGCCGCTGCGCTGCCTGAGCCCACCCCTGCGGCAGCTGCCGCCCGCCGCCCTGCACAGCCTCTGTGAGCTGAGGCTGCAGGCGCAGCAGCCACAGGGGATGCGCGTGGTCCCACAACGCTTCTTCCAGGGCCTCAGTGCCTTGCGCTCGCTCTGCCTGTCACAGAACTCGCTCTCAGCCATCCCTGCCGATGCCTTCGGTGACCTGGCACAGCTGCAGCGTTGCAGCCTGAATGGCTGCTAGGAAAGTCCAGAGTAAAGAAGCAAAAAGGGCCTGTGCATGGTATCCACAGATGTTTAATTCAGCCACATGGTAACATGTTTGGGTCCCAGGCACACACACATGGAGGGTCCAGGTTTCTCTCTCCCCAGGGCCCGGGGTCACCCTGGTCTTGGGGCAGTACAAAGATAAGGGCCAATCAGGGAATAGGGAGGGAGTGCCTCAGGGACACAGGAACAGACATAGGAACAGGGGAAGGAGCCAATGGGGTCTTATTGGCTTTTTGAGGGAAGCTTCTTGTGTTTCCCCAAGGCAGGGGATGCCCCCAGGGTCTCCACACTGCAGTACCTGATGCTGGCTGGCAGCAGCGGCGGGATGGGCCACCTGCCTGCCGGCATCTTCAAGAACCTGAGCCACCTGCGCAGCCTGAACCTGGAGAGTGCAGGACTGCCCAGCCTTGGCCCTGAACTCTTCCGCAACCTGACACAACTGAAGGAGCTGCGCCTGGCCAGGAACGAGCTGCGTACATTGGATGTGACTTTGGCCATGGTTTTGCTGCTTTAAAATGTTTTACTTTCCCTAAGTTGTCTGGGCTGTGTTATGCAAGAGGTCAGTGTTTCACCTTTTATAAATAGATTACGATGATGCTACTTACTAATCTCCCTTGCAGCACATCTACAAGGCAGATACTTTGCTCTCAAGACTTTAACTTGTGCAGAATTCACCCTTCCCTTGCTCATAATTTTCCTTTGATGCGTGTCCTAGGTTGACGTTCGGATACTTGTATCCCCATTCATCTGTTCTGTTTATGCTGGATATAATGTTCTGTGCCTTCAAGACTGGCTCTGAAGTTTTGTTTTGGTTTTGTTATCAGCTGCTCCCCCATGGCTGGCAGGACACAGAGATGGGGCAGTACATGGTGCTGCTTTTGCTTTTTGCTTGGCTTTTTGCTTTGCTCTTGCTCTTGCTTCTGCTTTGTTCCTGCTTTGCTCTCTCTTTTGCTTCTGCTCATTAGTTAGTTTAGCTAAGCAGTCCGAATTTTTCTCTGGACTGTTTTTTCCTTTCCCTTTTGTGGAACCACTCGAGCCTGCTCCGGACTGGGACCCAGGGAAACACCAAGAGAGTTTGCACCTTGTGGCTGCAGCAGCTACCCAGCGCTGGAGGGACTGATAACAGAGCGACCACCCCAAGAGAGACTTTCTGAATTTGCCATCTTTTACAGAGTGGTGAAAGAGTGTTGTCACCTGGTATTGTTCATTTTGTGTGCTGGGGGTGCATTCCTTTTTGCCTGTTAAATAAACAGGTTCTTTCCACTTCTCCAAGAAATCCTTCCCGAACTGCTTGTGGGAGGGGCAGTGTGGGTTTGCTTTCTGGAGGGGCCTTTTGGAGGTTTTTCCCAAATTTTGCCCCAGGACAAAATTTGGGACAAAATTTGGTGCCCAAGAAACGCCAAACTGGGGCTTGAGAGAGAGTGGAAAAAACCCTGGTCTGACTGCATTTTGGTTGCCATTACTCTGTGTTGGTATAAAGCAGTTAATAGCCATGTTTTTTGAATTCATAATGTCTCTTGGGGTGGAGGCTTGCATGCATTTCTGGTCCCTAGGTGCAGAGGATCATTAATGGGACATCATGCCACGATCAATATGATCAAGTGAAACCAATTTATTACAAAAAGCAAGCCATTTTTATACTGTTCTCTATTGTTCATGCCTCAAGCTAATACATGATTGCCTAAATCCTTTTTATGCATGCATTTTGATATTTCAGTTAATTTTAGTTAGTCTTTCTTCTTCATGCATCTTGCTGCGGTTTTTTTGTCTGCCTTTGCATCCTGAACCGTCTGCTGCTGAGTGTGTTCTTCTTTTGTGTCCTTCAAGGGCATGGTGACCTTACTCAGTTTCTATGAAGGCTGGATTTTGCCTATGTTGCATATGTCCATTGTCCTGCAAAAACCCCTCTACACTCCTCCCAATGCTTTCTGGTCATTCAAGTGCCCTTCAGCTGACTGGTTTCATGCTTTGAGCTTCAGGGAATTGCCCATTATTTCTGAAGCTCAAATAAATATCACATTAGTCAACATCTTAATTGTGTTTATATCTCACAGAATTACCTTTTCTTTTGTCTTTGTCTAAAACTGTTACTGTACGGAAATCTCAGGGGATGGTGGACATGTCAGATGCTGCTGGGACATCCCAGAGCACTTGGACCTTGGCTCTGCACAGGAGAGCTCTTCATCCCTTCCCTCTTTTCCTCCCTCTGGGCATGGAGGGAGCTCCTGACTTCAGTGTGTGACTCGTGTGTGCAAAGAGCAAATCTGGGCAGAATCAGGGCAGGGAGGGTTTGGGGACACCTTGGGATCTGTGCTGGGCACAGAAGGTGTTTTCCATTGCTCTGAGGCTGTCTGCTGTGGAAAGTGGATTTAATATCCAGCAGAGGAATGACGTTTGCATTTAATGGAGCTGTGCCTTCCCTTGGCTTTGTTGGCTGACAAGAAATGAACATCCCTCTGTGTCTCGGGCAGCTCCTTCTGCAAGGAAAGCAGGTGGGAGTTGGAGCCAAGGAGCTGAAAGCTGCAGGTGCAGCCTGGGCTGGAGGGAGCTCAGATTTGCACAAGGCTGCTCTGAGTGCCAGGGCTTGGATGGGGGAAATGGTGGGGTGGGGGTAGGGACAGAGTCTGATTGATTGTCAGCCATGAAGGGTCTTGATTTTCATACCTGTTCAAACTGAAGGAGGAGGTACCTGGATTCAGTGTCAATTGGAGATTGCACATATCAATTTATGAATAGGAAAAAATCCTAAACCGGATCTAAAAAATGTTTTCTCACTGTCTTTTTAAATATAAGGCATTCATTTTGAACACTTAAACTATTCCCTGAAATCTGCCAGGTGTTCTGAATTAACCACAAATGATTTGAAAATTGAAATCAAATTATTCCCCAGAGGTTTGGCTTGTTAAGGTGTTCAATGTTAATGAGCGCTGGGACACTGAATTCCTGCACTGAAGAGCTGAAGGCTGAAGAAGCTTCTGCAGCAGGAAAATTCAGCAGCAGCCTCCAAGTTGCTGAGGATGTCAGCAGCCCCCACTGAGGCCATCCCTGCCCAGAGACCGTGCGGGAATGGGCAGACAAGGAGAGCGTTCCTGGGGCTGGGGCAGCACAACTCAGAGGCACCAGCAGCTCCAGCTGGGAAATGGAGTGTGGAATGGGGCTGGGAAAGCCCTGCCTGGGCTGTGCCAAGCAGGACACACAAGCCCTGACTGCCATCCCCCAAACAATTCTCTTAAGGAGACATTTAAAAGGAAATTCAACTGTTTGTGTCCTCTGAGTTGGACTCACTGGAGAAATACCAACAAGAGATTCTCAGGAGCTCAAAACAACAAAACAGCCTTTACTGCCAACTTCAGAAAATAAGAGGAACTTTGGCAAAAGTTTTTTTATAACATTGGGTTTCAGTTTGTTAAAAAAAACTTTTCAAATCTTGAGATGTCCTAATTAATGTATTGATGACTGTGATGGGTTTTAATTCAATTAATTATTTTGTATTTATTTTGCAAGAGATAGGATTAGAAGAAAGGTAAAGTAGGCCTAAAATTTTAAAAGGATATAAAGAAATTTTTATTAAAATAAATTGAAAAAGAAAAAGGTAGTAAGAATTAAAATAAACCCTTTTGAACACTTTTTTTTTCTTTAGAGCTTTTTCTTTTTACAGACGATGTAAAGAAAGTAAACTTAAAATTTCTAGTTTGTTTACTATTTCTAGAATAGTCTTTTTTTTTACTTAGGGAGAGAAGTTTTTCTTGTTAAGGTTATGGAGATTTTTTTACAAGAGGAAAAAATAGTTTTTTTGTGGTTCTTAATTCTGTCATGGATAACAGTTTTCTGGGGAACTTTTTGTGAAGTTATTGTGAAGTTGTTTTTACTGCTACAAGCACTTTTACAGCTTGTTGATGGGCCATGTAGACTTACAGGGTATTGTTTTAAAAATTAGTATTTTAAAGGTAAAGGTTTTTTTTAATTTCTTTTAAAATTCTTTTTATCTCTGGGAATAGATATTTTCTCTTGGGGATACTGGATTGCTTTTTATTTTTCCCCCATTTAAACTTCTTTTGAAATTACTGTTATTTTAACATTTGTTTAATTTTAGCCTGGAGGCTTCTGTTTGATATTAATTTTAATTTTTTAATAGCTTTTTGTGCTATAAAGAAAAAGAGATTTTTCTTTATAGTTTATAAAAGGATTTTAGTTTTAAGAGTAAGATTTTTTTTTTTTTATTTGGGATTTAATTTCTTCTTTACTTATTTTGATGGTTTTTTACTGTTTTCTATATGCTTGTATTTTGTTGTTTTTTTCTTTTACTTGAGGGAGGATTGAAGTATTGAAAGGATTAATCCCTGACCTGCCAGTAACTTGGGGTGGAAGTTGTGGTTGGGTTTTGTTAAAATTGGTTTTATGGCTGGTTTTTGGGGGGTTTTGTGTTTAGTTTTAGTTGTAGCGTTATTTTGTATGGGTTGTAGGTTGTAGGGGTTTTTGGTTTGAGTTGTGTTGGGAGGAGGGGACTTGATGGTAACATTTTAATAGCTGTGGCTGTCTTTGTTCTGGTTGGGATTTTGTAGACTCTTTTGTTTTCCTGTTTGGGAGTTGTTGGGGTTTGGTTTGGTTAGAATGGATTTGATGGGGGGGGCAGCCTGGGGAGAGGGAAGGGAGCCCATGGCTTCCCAGAACCTAGGTTTGGAAAGAGATGTTTGGCATGGTTTGGTTTGGTTTGGTTTGGTTTGGTTGAGATGTTCCTGAATACAGGGACTCTTTGTTGACTGCAAATAAAGAGGAGGTTCCTGGGGTTTTTCATTTTTAACCTGTGTTTCCAGAGGCATGTTCAGTATCTTAGTGGTTTAACAGATTGTCCCACAAAAAGTTTTGTATTACTTTTAAAATTCTTTTCATAGTGGGACAACAGACATTCAATCAACAAAAACATTTCTCAAAGCACTGACTCTGGTCCATTCAGCTTCACAAACTCTTAAGCCTGTTCAATGGAAAATGTTAATCAAAATTTTCAGGAGCAGAAGAAACAGAAGAAGAAGACACATAAAAGAGAGAAAGACAAAAAAAAGATACAGAGCCCCACACACACACAGCTACCAACTCCTGGATTCCAGTTATGTTCAGATGGAAATTCCAAGAGGGCAGGGTCAAGATGTGTTTCTTGCCTTGTGGTCAGCCTCATAGTTCCCTTGGTCTCCTGGTTTTTCCCCAGGTGGGACTTGGGCTCATTTGGTCCCTCAGGAGCTGGGCTGGGGGCTGCAGAGGTGGCTGTGGAGCATTGCCTGTGCTGTGCCAGGGACTGGCAGCCACTGCTGGGCTGGGACAGAGGCTCTCTGGGGATTGGGGTCACAGGGCAGGGCAGGGCTTATTTTCATGGGGCTGGGCAAGGCTGGCCTGCCCTTCCTTCCCCCACACAAAATGTTTCCAGCCAACAATCTCCTCCAGTCTCTCACAGTAAGGCAATGTTGGAGGTGGAAACCCCAAGTCTGGCCATGGGCATCTGGATGAGAAGGAAAATTCTTTTCCATAGGAAGGAAAGCACAGAGTCCCAATGTTTGGAAGGCAGGTGAGAGCTTCACCAGGCCAAGGCCAGCCAAACTTGTCAGGAATGGCAGATTTTGTCTGGGAGCAATCTTTGGATTTAGGGAATTTTGGAGGTGGAAGCCCCATCTCAGCCATGGGTGCCTGGAGAAGCAGGACAGTTTTTTCCCATAGGAAGGAGAGCACGGAGCTTTCTCCAGTAATTTGGGAACAGATGGGAGGTGACCCTTGTGAAACCATTGCCAGCCTGACTTGTCCTGGCAATATACCTATTGGAAAAATCCCTGGATATAAGGAAATTTGGAGGTGAAATCCCAGTTCTGGCCATGGATGCCTGGGGGAGGAGGAGAGATCTTTTCCATAGGAAGGAAAGCCCAGAGCTCCATTGTTTGAATAGCAGATGAGAACAGACCCTCAACATGCCAAGGTCAACTTTCAGGCAGCCCCTGGGAGGCCAAACCAGCCAGACCTGTTCCATGTTCCCTTGTTCCGTGAGCCCTTGCAGTGTCACAATGGTCTCTGTGGTTCCCCAGGCCCCACAATGTCATGTGACTCCTCTGTTCCAGGAGCCCTGCAATGTCACGATGGACCTTTGGACCCTGGGGTTTCCCAGTGTCACAATGGTCTCGTTTGGCTCTTCAGTGTCACAGTGGATGACTCATTCCCCTCTGTGTCACCCTGGCTTTGGTTCCCATGCAGCCCTGCTGTGTCACAATGAACTTCTTGTTCCATGGGCCCCACAATGTCACCATGGCCCCTCAGTTCCCTGCAGCCCTGCACTGTCACAATGGTCTCCTTTGGTTCCACAGTGTCACAATGGACCAATGATGACATCAATGTCACAATGGCCCTTTGGTTCCATGCAGCCCTGCAATGTCACAAAGGAACTCTTGGTTAAGTGAGGCCCCCCAGGATCACAATGGTCCTCTTGGTTCTGTGGGGACCCCATGGTCCCAATGGTCTCACTGGTTCCATGAGGCCTCACAGTGTCACAATGGTTTTGCTTGATTCCATGCAGGCCCTCATAGTGTCTCAATGGTTTCTTGAACCCATGAGTCCCCTCAGTGTCACAAATGGCCTCTTGGTTCCATGAGGACCCCAAGTGTCCTAATGGTGTTTCCATGGTTCCATGAGGCTTTAAAATGTCACAATGGACCTTTGGCTCCATGGGGTCTCTCACAGTGTCACAATGGTCCCTTGGTTCCATGACACCCCCAAAATGTCATAATGGTCTCCACATGGTTCCATGAGGCACCATGGTGTTACAATGGACCCTTGGTTCCATGGGGCCTCACAGTGTCACAATGGTCCCAAAATTCCATGGAGCCACACAGCATCAGTACAGTCCCCTTGGTTCCATGAGGCCCAGCAGTGTCACAGTGGTCTTTGATTCATGAGGCCCCACAGTGTCACAATGGTCCTTGGTCTCACAGGGCCCCACAGTGTCACAATGGTCCCTTGGTTCCATGGGCCCTGTGCTGCTGCATTCCCCCTCCCCTTCTCAGGCCCCCCTGCCAGCTGAGAAATGCTCCCTTGGGCCTCAGCCTTGGCCAACAGCCCTGGGCTCAGCTCCTCTGCAGCTCATCACAAACACTGTCTGCTCCAGGCACTGCTGCTGCCCAACCAGCTCCTGGTTCTGGAGGAGCAGCCCTGGGAACTGGTTTTGTTCCCTCAGTGGCACAAGGCCCCCTGTTCTCACACTGCCAAAGAAAGCTGTTGATGCCAAGTGCGGCCAGGATGAGCCATTGCTGGGACTGAAGCCCCTCTCTTGGGGCCCTGCAAACAGCGCCCAAAAGGAGCCCTTGGAGCTCTCCTGGGCCAGTGACTCCCTCTGGTGGGGCCTCTCCCAGCTGGGAACTCTCCCTGTTTGCTGCACTGGGGATCCTGAACAACGACAGAGCCTGGGCCGATCCCCCCACTCCTCCAGGCTCAGCCCTTCACCCACTGGGGAGATGCCAAAGGATCCACTGATTCCCTGCCCTCAGGGAATTTGCTCACAGGTGCCTTGCACTGACTCTTTGTGTCTGTGTGCACACAGGAGTGCCTGTGCTGGGGAAATGTGGCAGAAATGCTGCTCTCTGGGGGTTTGAGTGCCTTGGATAGCTGAGTCAGAATATCAGGTCAGGCCTGTAGGTTAGGTTTAAGTCATGAGGTATAAACTAAGTTAAACACTTTTTAAGTGTTTTCTTTTGCTAAGTTGTTAAGTTTAATTTAAGTTATTAGCCAAGTTAAATATTGTTAAATGTTATTCTTCTGTTAAATGGCTAAGTCATAGGTTATAAGTTAGGTTAAATACTGTTAAGTGCTGTTGTTTTGCTAAACTGTGATGTTTTAAGGTATCAGTTAAGGTTAATGTATAAGTTAAAGTCCTGTTAAGTTTGAGCTTTGTTAAGCTTTTGGGCCATATTCCTTTTATCCTTGCCCTCTCTGTCCTTGTGTCACACACACACACAAGGACAGTTCTCAGTTCATTTCTGGTTTGATTGCCTGGATTCTGTTTGGTTTTGTTGTTGCTTTGTTTCCTTGGTGTGCCTGAAGTGTCCAGTCAGGAGCAGAGGGACTCTTGCCAAGGAACTTTGTGCTGCTGTCCCTTAATATTCAATCTGGTTTTGCTGATCCTTACCTGGGGATTTTTTCAGCGCTCTCAAGGCCTCGTTTGGTACCAGGGTGAAGGAGCCCTGGCCCAGGCTCTGGCCCTGGGGGACACAGGGGATGCTGCTGGGGGTCCCTGTCCCCCTGTGCCACCCCCAGGGCCCCGGCCCCCCATCCCGTGTCAGGCTCTGGGGTCGATCTCGTGGAACATCCTCTGGGGAGGCTGCGGGGGCTGGGGCACCTGGGGGACCAGGGGGGACAGGGGACCCGCCTGCTGCCTGAGCAGGTTGGACTGCTCTGGGGAACTGTGATGTCCAGGGCAGGGGCTGGTGGCCCTGTGATGTCACCTCCCCGTGACCTCATGTCAGCTGCTTTTGTGACATCACACAGCAACCGTGATGTCACATGGCAACCTGTGATGTCACTCCCCAATCTGTGATGTCACATAGCCATCCCTGTGATGTCACAGTCTAGTCTGTGATGTCACACAGCCAACTCTATGATGTCACACAGCTGCTGTGATGTCACACACCTCCTGTGATTTCACACAGCCTTGGCTCAGTGCTGTGCAGCCGTGGCGCCATCCCAGCATTGGCCTCTCCCTCCTGCCCCGTCTCTCAGCCAGTGCCACCCTTGGAGCGCTGGACCTTGGCTTCCTCTTCTCCCTGGGCATCCCCTGCCACCCACCCACCCAGGGTGTCCTGGGGAGCTGCTGCCCCTGAACCAGGGGCTCTGCTCTGCTGCCCTGGGCACCCCAGGGCTCCTGAAACACCCCACAGCCAGGGCAGGCCCAGAGTGTCACCATGTCCCCTTGGTTCCATCAGGCCCTGCAGTGTCACAGTGCTCCCTGTGCTCCCTGAGGCCCCACATCATCCAGCCCTGGCCATTGCCCTGGTTCTAGTCACTCCCAGTATGATCCCAGTGACCCCCAGTCTCTCCCAGTATATCCCAGTTGATCCCAGCATGCTCCCAGTCACTTCCACTTCCTCCCAGTTGCCTCCAGCATGATTCCAGTTGCTCACAGCTACTCCAAGTCACCCCAAGTGCAGTTCCAGTTGCTCCCAGTATATCCCAGTTGTCCCCAGCGTCGTCAAAACTGCCCTCAGCATGCTCCTGGTCGTTCCCAGTATGATCTCAGTCCCCCTCAGTGTCATCCCATTTCAACCCAGTATGATCCCAGTTGCACCCAGTCACCCCTAGTACAGTCCCAGTCACTGCCAGTATGATCTCAGTGGCCCCCAGTACAGACACTGTCACTCCCAGTTGCCCCCAATTGCTCCCAACATGGTCCCAGCTGTTCCCAGTGTTATCTTCTCCAGTATCGTTCCAGAAACTCCCAGTATATCCCAGTTGCCCCCAGCATGCTCATTCCCAGTCACCCCAGAGTCCCCAGTATGGTTCCAGTTGCCCCCAGGATCACTTCATTCATTTCCAGTATATCCCAGTCACCTCCAGCAGGCCCCTAAACCCCCTCCCAGCACCACAAATGGCTCCAAGAACCACAAAAGCCTCTCTCAGACTCCCCAGGAGTCCCTAAAACCCCTCCTACCCCTGATGGCACTGACCAGGAGAGGTTGGTGGACAGGAACTTCCCCAGCTTGGGCACTTCAGCAGTGATTTGGGCACTTTTGGTGGGACACCCTGGATGGGGAGACCCAGGCCAGGGACTGGGACAGACAGCTGGAATTCCTGTAGAACAGATGGGATCAGATGGACACATTCTGCTGGAACAACTACCAGATCATGGCCATGTCCCTTGGCTTGGATGGTCCCAGAACACCCAAATCCTCCTGAATCTTCCCCTGAACCCCAAATTTATGCTCAAATCCCAGTAAAATGATTCAGATTTAGATATCTTTGTTTATTTTCTTTATTTTTACCCCAAATCTGGTTGTTTTGATGGGATAAACATGGAAATTATTCAGGTAGGAAAGTATCTCCAAGATCATCCATTGTTGCTTGATGCCACCAGAAGAAAAGATTTCAAAGAAAAGATCTCAACACAGCAGTTGAGATTTTTTGGGCTGTAAAGTCAAAGAAACAGCTCTTCCCAATTAATTTTCAATGTTGATCAGAGTCCCAATGGATGCTCCTGCCCTGTGTTCATCCAGGTGCCTATGGGGATCCAGGAGGGCGTGGAGACCACCTGGCAGGTGTCTTTCCAACTTGGATCACAGAGAATGTGGGTCACCAGGGCTCTGACCAACATGGGTTCTCCAATGGGGGATGAAGCTGGAGCAGGGCACGAAGCTCTTCCTGCAGTTGGGGCATTTGCAGGGCTTCCCTCAGCGGTGCCTCTGTTGGGGTCTGGTCAAGTGAGAGCTCTGGGTGAAGCTCTTCCCACACTGGGGACACTCGTAGGGCCTCTCCCCGGTGTGGATGCACCGGTGCCTGATGAGGTGGGAGTTGCGCTTGAAGCCCTTCCTGCAGTCGGAGCAGCGGAAAGGCCTCTCATCCGTGTGAATCCACTGGTGCTTGAGGAGATGAGAGCTGGTGTGAAACCTCTTCTGACACTGGGGACACTCGTAGGGCCTCTTCCCAGTGTGGATGCATTGGTGGGTCACAAGGGTGGATCTGTAGCTGAAGCCCTTCCCACACTCCCCACACTCGTAGGGCCATTCCTCAGTGTGGATCATCTGGTGGCTGACCAGGGTGTTGCTCTGCATGAAGCTCTTCCCACACTCCAAGCACTTGTAGGGCTTCTCCCCATCATGAAGCTGCTCATGGACCACCAGCTCTGAGTTGTGGCTGAAGCTCTGTCCACCTTCCTGGCTCAGGGTGGGTCTTTCCTCTTCAGAGCACTGTGGGCTGGGTTTGGAGCCCCTCCTCCTGTGGGATCTCTGGGGACTTTTCTTCCCTGTTGGATTCCTGTGCAATGGAGCAGCTCAAAACGGCCTCTTCCACAAGCTTCTGTTGTGGGGATTTGTCCTCCCTGGTCTCCATCCTCAGCTCCTTGTCTGGGCGAGGAAGGACAAGGAGAGGATGGGATTTCCTCCATGCCAGAGGGAAGGGGAAGGAGATGCCCCCAGTGAATCCCCAGCAGGACGGTGTTGGCACTGGGGTTGTCCTGCAGCCAGGGGCCATGCTGAGCTGGGAGATGGAGCAGGAGAGAGGGGGAAAGGGACACTGACTTCCTCCTCACTTGCCTGGGTGTCCTGGGGCATCTTTCTCTTCCTCAAAGCCACCTCCTCCTCCATGCGGCCAAGGTTTGGGAATGGAAAATCCTGGTTTGGGGAAAAACAAGGGATGAGCAGGTTGAGTTTGAAGGTCCCTCTGCCCAAGTCCATCTCTAGAAGTCACCAGTTATCTGGGGTCCATAAAAGCCTCCAAAACATCAAGATTCAGCTCTGAAAATGCCTCCCAGAAGTTTGTTGTCTCTGGTCTCTCCCTTTTTGGTGTTCGGGGTTCCACCCTGTCCCAGCTGCTGGAGTCAACATATGGGGGGTCCCCATTCACTTGGTCCCTGCCCTCCCCAGGCTGCTGGGAGTCCCAGGAATCCAGAAAGCTCCCCTCTTCGATCTCCCAATTAGGGATGCTGGGGCTCTTGGGCTCGGGGTCCCTTCTCCTCATTCTCTGCTCTGGGCTGCAGCGGCTCCAAGGTCCCCTGCCCCTCTCCGGGCTCTTGAGGCTCCCGCCAATGGCGGCGCACCCCCCCTCTCTGGGCTCCCCCTTTTAGCCCTGGGGACACAGGGCTCTTCCCTCAGGCTGCCTCTGCCGCCACCCCTGATGTCCCCAAGGCTTTTTGCTGCTCAGCCTTGGACTTCTTCATTCTCCAAACATCCTCAAAAAAAAACTGGCAGGGGCCCCCAGGATATATCTGAGCCGAGCTCCCCCCTCCCAGGACACCTGAGGTATGGGGTTGATGACCCCATGGATGGGGGCTGTGAATTCAGGAGTGCTTGACCTCTGGTTTCTTCTCATTTCCTTGATCCTCCTTTGTCCCTCCTCTTCCTCCTCCCTAAGCCCCACCTCCTTCCTCTACTTCCATCCTTCTGGCTCTCCTTCTTCATCCCTGCCCTTCCTCAATCTCCTCTCCTCCCCAGCAGCCACACCCTCGGTGCCCCATTCCCGCCACAGCCCCTGGCGGCAGGAGGCGGGGATGGGCAGGACAGGTCGGGATGGGCAGCGGGACTCCTCGTCTGCTCCCAGCCGCTGCGGGCGGGAAGCGGCCTGGGCTGAAGGAGGGAGGCAGAGCTATGGGCAAACTGAGGCTGCACATCCCAAGCTGGGTAACGCGGGGACCCTGCCTGGCCACTGCCAGCCCTTGAGGCTCCTCTTGGGAGATCTGAGGGGGGGAACACAGAGAGGGGTGGGGGGAATCCCAGGAGTGGCATCACTGGGAGGGGACTGGTTTGTACTGGGATCATACTGGGAGTGGTAGGAGCCTGTGGGGTGAAACTCAGACCATGTTGGGGAAAAAACAGGACACACTGGGAGGGTGTGGGATCATGGTGAGGGGTGACATGGAGCAGCTGGCAGGAGAACTGGGATTAAGCTGGGAGCAACAGGGAGGAACTGGGAAATCACTGGGTGCACACTGGGTGATTGGAAATGACTGGAGGCTTATACTGGGATGAACTGGAATATTACTGGAGGTGACTGGGATCATACTGACAGTGACTGCGACTACACTGAGGCCGACTTTGGGAATCGTGGTGAGCAAATGGGATCATGCTGAGGAGCTGGGGTGACTGGGAATGCTGGAAGGAACTGGGAGAGATTTTGAGTGACTGGAACAAAAGTGAGTATGAAA
>JALJVW010003007.1:0-12739 GCA_024865655.1 Emberiza elegans
ACAATTAATGATCGTCAATGTTTACACAGGTCCATTCATATGATGGTACAACCTGGATAGAGATTATCTCTTTCAAAGTGGGAAAGGCAGGCTCCTACTTAGCACTGCTTAAGCTGTAGCATCTCAATGTTAACAGAGGGTTAAATCTGCACTGGTGAAAATTGACATGAACATATTGATTTTGATTAAATATTGTTACAAGGCAGATTTTTCGCTGCATGTTTTCCTCGTCTCAGTGTCTTTTTTAATTTCTGAGGCTTGTTATGTTAATTCAGTACTACTTAGATTTGATCATAACTACCAAAACAGTGCATCTTTTAAGAACTAGCTTGAATTTTAACCATGAGAGTGATGCTGTCATTCCCTGCCTAGAACTTTAGGACTGACATCTCTTTTAAGTAGAAAATGCTCTATGGGTTCCTAGCTTTGCTGTTTGCACTGTGAGTAAGGTGGGATTCAGGCACCTGGTGTTCAAAAGAATGGGAGTCATCTACACCTTCAGCACTGGAATTGGTCTGCTAGAGCCAACAGGTTATAGACCCTCCTGATGCAGTGGTGAGTCTTGGTGTAAAATTAAAAGTCAGCCAAGACATGCAGCACGTAGTGAACTAACAGTTAAAAGGGCAGAATTGTTAGATTAGTTATACATGATGTGGGCAGTTCTTGATTTCATGCTGAACATTGTAGACATAAGAAATGTGACAGTATTCACTGTCACACAGCAAAATATCTTTTCTGTTCATTTCAGTTCCATCACAAAAGAGCATTCATTGAAAGTTTCTTTGATATTAACTCCTGTGAAGTAATAAAAGAAAACAGTGGACTCCTAGTGATAAAACAACTCAACAACAAAAATGATTCAAATTCTGAAAAGTTGAACAATGTTCAAACTTTGGTGCAATCTCGTGTAATCCAAAATGGCAAAAAGTGTAAAAATCTTGCAAAGACATATAGGGTCCATCCTATTAAGGGTGTGTGATTAACAACATAGATGTTTGTGAAATGGAGGCTCGACTGGAGCTTTATCATTTTAGTGCATCAGTTAGATAGTCACTTGATGCAATTAAATGACTCTACTTGATAGAGCAGGCAGCAAAATTTTAATGGGCATTTGCCTTCTACCTTTTTGCTCTAGAGATGGAGGTTTTTAATAGGAAAGACTGTGGCCAGAAAATCTGGAGAGGAGCAACGTACCATAAAACTGGAAAGTAGCTTGTCTTGCATCATTTGCTTTTCTGCAAATACTACCTCATATGTGTACAGAAAAAAACAAAAACCAACAAAAATCAACTAGAAAAAGTACTCTTAAACATATAATGGGGTAATAATAATAGGTTTTTAAAACTCTGCAGATTGTCTTTTCCAAATTCCTCTCCCAGCCATGTCCTAAAGAACATTTTTTCACAGAGAAAATGGCTGCAAGATTGATGGAGTTCCATTCAATAATCATATGTTGATTAGCATACGCTTAATAAAAAGCTTATTAACACATGCTCCAGTCTAAGCATGTCACTCAGAGAAGGTATAACAATATTGATGCTTTTTTTACTGTGACAGAAACATGGGTACACTGGTTCTGCAATTTTAAAATCATCAGGCAATAAAAATATAAACAATGCCACATTTTTTTTTTAAAATGGAGATCAGAATGGGTTTCAGTAATTCTTCTTGCTCCTATTCATTTGAAATTACAGTACCTAACTGTTTTTTCTCATAAATGCCACTTCAAGTGATGCTTTATTGCCTTCGGCTATGAAAGAGGACAATACATTTTAATTTGTATTGCTATAATTAAGCCTGAAATTTGATTAGATTTGATTTTTATATAGTCTCCCTGGTCAGGCATTGTGATGATGATATTTTGCTGTTCAGAATTCAGGACTACAAAAATACTTTTTTGGCCAGAGTAATGTGACTGGTGATGCAAGATTTGCAGTTCTAACAGGTGTTATTTTCTCTCTGTCACTTTCACCAATCTCATCAGAAGGAGACCGTATTATATTTTTTTTTTTTTTTTTTAATAAATTTTTAAGTGAATTTCAATGTCATTTTTCCTCACTTAAATTCCAGGTATATGATACAGATAATAGCTGGACTTTAGACTCATTTAACTTTAACTGTAGTACCAAATCCTTTAGCTGATGGAGAACAGCAGTACCTTAATCCCATTTTATCCTGCAGGAGATTGACTTTCTCTGGTTCCATTTGATGACAATAAAAAACCATGAAAGGCAGAACAAACTCATATTGCTGTGGGCAACTACTTTTGATAGAAATCAATCCCTGTCTTTTCAGGGAGCAGGTGTCCTTTGTCTGGCTATCACGTGCATTCCATGTGGTTATGAAGAGAGCATTGAGTTTTGGCAGGTCAGACTTTAAAACATCGGGAGGAATAGCACGTGCTTGGTTGGCATCCTCAATCTTTTGGGATTTCTGGGATGTGCTCAGGCACATCATTCCTTAGTTCATCCTCTTCTCTCAAGACTATCAAGTTCCTCCTTCCTCAAGATCATCCAGCAACATTATTTTCTTGGCAGCAGGACCAAAACTTCTACAAACAGGCCTACCCAGAGCCTAGCCTAGTCTAAATGAAGTATGTAAAGAAAGATGGAAATGAGGTTTTTAGGATAATTCACATCAAATTTAGGAAAACAGGATATCTTTCTAGAAATACAACTCTTTTCAATTCTCAAGGCTCATAAAGCTTCATTTTAAAATTTTGCTGATATTTCTTTTATCTACTTTTCCTGGGTTTTGTACCTATTTTAAATTAGTTCTGGTTTACAATTGCACAACATTCAAAGAAAACAAAAGTAAATACTCATCACATTTGTTGTAGCTCATTAACCTACTATTGAGCTGAGTTTTGATATTTTCCTAATCGTTGCGGGTATACAGGCGTTTTTATTCATTCAAAAATACTTTCAAAACCTACCTAACACTGTTTTATGTGAAAGCTAGTGGAGAATCTATATTGTTGCAGTGAACAACCCAGCAGCAATCAGAGAATGTCCACATTATAAGGAGTGCCCAGGGAGATACTATGAAGTACAGCTGTTTCACAGAAAAAAGAATTTAAATGGTTTTGGTTGTTTGTTTTGTGTTTGGTTGGTTTGGGGGTTTTGGGGTTTTGTTTTTTCTTTGGTTTGGCTTTTTGTTTTGTTTGGGGTTTTTTGATTTGGTTTGGTTTTTTTTTTTTCCTTTTCCTTTGGTTCTCTTTTGTTTGTTTGAGTTTTTAGGGGGGAGTTTTTGGTTTTATTTATTAATTTATTTATTTTAACTAGGCAGTTTCCACAAAGTTTTTCCAAAAAGACAAGTCTTTCTACATCTACTTTTAAGGTCATTAATATCTGTCTTCTACCCCCAAAAGACCTTTTGAAAGGTTAGACACATTTTAGTTGTACTTTCTGGGCTTAAGCACTGCTGTTCTCTTGCAAAGTTCTCGTTTTCTTTCAGGTCACACAAAAATTTTGTTAGAATTTGTAAAAACTCCATACAAAGCATTCCACCCCAACCACCCCTATGATATAAGGTGGCTACAGGACTTGAAGTCAGATGTACACCTATTGGAGCCCTTGGAAGAACCATCCCACATATCAACCTCTTCATAGACATACAGAAGGTTCAGAACCTGAATTTCCACAGGTTTTCTATTTTTCCTACTAATAAGTAAGCTTCTCAGATTACCTGGGTTCAGGTTGTAAACTGGAGAGTGATAGAAAAAAATCAAGAAAATGCTAAAGGAAAGAATAGGGTTACTTTTTCTCAAAGATTTCTTTAAGCAATTATCTTATACCAATGGTTTGAAGAGTTGATGTGGTTTAGAAAATTTTCAAAGTTTATGTGGGTGAAGGAAAGAAAAAACTTCTTCAAATTTTCTTCTAATACATTTCTATAGAGATGTGGTTCAGACAGAGCATGCAGTTGATGACAGACAAAGAAGCACAAATTTGGACAGAAGTACTGGGGGTTAGGTTTCACCTCATTGGAAGGGTGTCCAACTGTATGGAGGCCAGACAAGCAAGGATAAGGAGAAAAAATTGTCCCTCTTATTTCAGAACTGTGCTTTATCCATCCCAAAGTGCAGTGAATCAATAGCTGCACTTGGCCTTCTCTGGTTGGAATGCCCGGATAACTCATCCCTGCCATTGTGTCAGGCAGACTGTGTCGGCAAAAGGGATAAGGGACACGAGACTTCCCAGAAGTAGCAAAGTGTGCATTATCCTACCGAAGGAAGTTCTAGACCAGTACATATTTGAACGTTTTGCTCAGTTTTGCTAGAATAGGGTTTTTCTTTGATGCTCCTTGTCATGGGATTTGAGATTTTTCCCAGGGATAAGTTGCTGTCTGTTACCACAGCTGAATTTGTCTAGATGTTTGAAAGCAGTTGAATGGTATCGAGGCATGAATTTTTGAATTCCTCAAAAGTGGAAGAATGGAACATTCATAACATCAACTGTTACATTGCTGAGAGACTTCACAAGATTTTGATCTTTCCTGTCTCAGGTTGAAGTGGTGGATCTGAGGAGGACGGAGAGCAGCATGTGGCTGCCACATCAAAACCCAGGAAGCTGCAAAGGTGCTGCTGATCTTGTAACCTACCACAAGCAAAGCAAAAGGCAGTTGTCCAAAACTGCTTGCATTGGAATATTAGTGTGAATGGAATGGCAGGAGTGGTAAGGTACTGTTTTCTATCAGTTTGCAAGCTGTGCACACAATCCCAGTGTGGCTCGGCTTGGTTGTTCGCCTTTCGGAAGGTGCCGCTCTCTCCGGCTCCCGGAGGTGAAGAAGCGGCTTCTTGGCGCAAAAGCATTGTGCCGGTCGCAGAGCACTGTGCGGTCGCGGTGTGCTCGGGCGCGGCTCCTGCGAAAAAGCCAAGGACCGGCGCTTAGCTCGGGCGAGCTCCGTATCTTCGTCTTTAAGCGTCTCTTGTTGCCTATATCTAAGCAGTGTCCCTGCATCTCTCCTGTAGGCGCCTTTTAGGAGACCAGTGGAAGGCCACCATTAGGTCATGCCTAATCTATCTGTTCTCAGGCTGAACAATCCCCATTTCTGCAACCTGGCCTCGTGGTTGAATTCAGGACCCTTAGTTCTGCTTTCTTCCTCTTTTATGCACTTACAACTGCTCTTTCACCCAGGTTTTTAGTCATTCTAGGAATTGGGAATATTACAGCCATCACCATGGAAAACAAGTAACTTTTGAGTGCTCTTTACCCATCCCATTATGTTAATTAGCAATACTATAAACTCTGCTGAAAATTAGCAAAGTTCAAAACTGTCAGCTGGGAGTGATTTTTCTCTCATCTCATTTGTCATCATATCTCAGCTATTATCAATATTTGGATTGTTTCTGAATAAACAATAAGTGGAAATAAATGGTCTTTTCATCTGTTGTTATGTAGAGGAAAGATTTTATTTTGAACTTCAATTCTCACAACTATAAAATGCATTTTAAAAATAAAGGGCAGATGAGATAAGTAAGTGAGTACAAATGTACCTCTGAAAGACAATATGATCCCAAAACCAGTTATAAAATAATTTACACAACTACTGAAAGAGCTAACTTTAATATCTTAGATGTCTGAAAACATAAAGGCTCATGATTAAGCATATATTGGAAATTATGTTTGAGAAACTTGTCAAAACAACCCATTTTTAATTTCATGATTTTTAGCTTTCCATTGATAAAAAGCTTTTAAACAATGTACTAGGTGGGGTCCTGGTAGTCACTGAAACAAACAGTCACTTACAGGCATGAAATACCACTTGGTAATCTAGCACGTTCAAGATTGCAAATATTGAATAATTGACATTAATCGATATTGCTGTTGACCTCATCTGTCTTCTTGTTTCAATCTAAGAGGGAACAAAACATTATCTAACTTCTGCCCACAGAATGGCAGGTATCACAGAAAGGAAAAATTCTTAATTAAAGGCAATTATGAAAATGTGGTCAGAAAGATGATGGTTTCCTCTGTATGGCCTCATCAGCACACACACTCACTGGAGAAACGTCACTTAGTCAGTGATGAAATGCAGAAGCTGCATTAATGCAGATGTCGCCTTGCTCTGCTCCTCAACTTCTTGAAGTCTTGGGAAGTCCATTTCCTTTCAGCATTGCTGCCTGACACTCAGGTAGGAGCTGCAGAGGGGAAGTGCATGCTGGGCAGATCTTTCCGTCGGGCACAGATGTGGCTTCAAGCACATCTTTAAAGAACCGTAGAAACATTCATGTAGAAACACACAAGTTTCAGCCGGCAGCATTTTCTAGATCTGTCCCTAACACACTAACCTTGTTCCAGTTTCCTAAGCAATGTCAACAAAAAGAACAGTAAATCCTTTTCACATCATATTGTGCAGACACACTTTAGTTATACAAATAGTCTTTCTCAACTCTTTTACCTTTTTAGAATTTCTGTAGGTTCTTAATGTTTCTTTTCAGCATGTGTTTTCTTCATTCTTCATTATACACAGTTTAGTCTAATCAGCATTAGTGTTCTGTTTAACATTGTATTTCATTTTCCATACACTTAATTTTATTCACTGTACACACATCTCTCTTAATCCATTTAATGACTAATAATCTTGATGTGGCTTCTGTGTCTTTGCAATGATTATGGTTATATGCATTGCAAGAAAATGTTTTTCTGTAAATATAATTGGTAGCCCTTGTTGTTTTTCAGGAGGACTAATAAAACTGGTTAGCAGGCACATCTTCTAGTTGGAGCCTGTCAGAACCTTTACCTATGTTTTTTGTCTTGGGCATGGCCATGACTGTCTTGCAACATTTGTGAAGCTCTCTGCAAATTTTCCTATTTCTCATTCTTTCGAATCACAGAATGCATAAGGTTGGAAAAGGCCACTAAGATCAAGCCCAACTATTAATTTAGTGACACCAAGTTCACTGCTAAACCATGTCCCTATCAACACTCTTTCTGAACGCTTCCAGGGATAAGGATTCCACTGCTTCCCAGGGAGGACGGTTCCAGCGCAAAGCAACCCTTTCAGAAAAGACATTTTTTTCCCCAATATCTAATCTTAACATAATATTTATAGGATATTTGGTGTTGAATGAGTTTCATATCTCTTTCCTGTCCAGAAAGACAAATATCCTTCATGAAAAAAAAGGTGAAAAAGCCATTCTGAAAACACTATTATTTATAGAAGCAAAAATTATTCTGTCTAACTGAGAGAGATACCCAGTACTCATTATAGCACAGGAAGTGAACAGAGAATATCCTGGTCTCATTGCTGCGCACTCTTTTTATCACACTGAGCTCTGGTCTTCTGCAACAGCTTGTGCTGATCAGTTGTGCAGGATTTTGCGCTTCTGGTAAAAGTATTCACCGTCCCAGATTTTCTGAATGTTAATTCAAGATAGCCTGCTCTTTCCTGAATAATGTGTGAGTGAAAGTAAGTCAAACAAAACAAAACAACAACGACAGACAAAAAAAAAAAAAAAAAAAGAAAAGAAAAAATTGAAAACATAAACCCAAACAAAATAAACTCCAACAATAGCAAAAAAACACCCCAAAACCCCAAAACCTCAAACAAATGGAAGCAACCCAAAGGTTTTTATCTCCTTATGTACTAGTTCCTTTACTCCAGAAAGTTCTTCTACTCCACGGTTGTACTGCAGTTTAACTGCTAAACACTTCACTGAGTTTAAATTTCTATTCATTACTACCCACTGTAGCTGCTGTATTCTGCTGGGTTTTCTCTTTCACCTAATCATGGGAAGATGACTAAGTAGCATCAGTTCTTAGACAATGAAATTGAATCATTCTCCCAACCTATGAGTTTTGGCTCTAACCAGAAGGCATACTGATATATCAAGTTGTTTGACACAGAGAGATGCTGTCAAGCTATTTCTAAATGCACTTTTAGATACTAAAGTTTCAGATTGGCAGCATGATGTTGCATTCCTAATTGATGTCAGATGCTCGTAATCACTGTTGACTTTAGGAGTTCATAAGTAACGCTTCCCGTATGTTTTTAATGAATAATTTTCTTCTATCCTGTAAATGAATCTTCTCTGGTGTTTGCTTAGTTAAAGCAGTCTTAAGAAGTGGTGGTATAAAATCAGGCCATCTCAGACAACTGATACAATAAGAGCATTATTAATTCATATTGTAATCTCAGGAGACTATTCCCTTTGATTTCATATTTTCCTATTTTGATCAATTCTTTTGAGGAAAATGTATTTTGGAGTTTCAGGATGAATGCCAAAAGAACAGCATTTGAGGACCTATTTGATTTTCTCTGTATTCCCAAGTCCTACAATAGTGATGTTATGCATGGTTGGGATAAACTCAGTACTCAGAAGAGGTTCCTTACCCTGAGCTTGCATCTGGAAGACAGAACCTCTTTTAATATATTCTAATATATTTTTATTTTTCACATCAGAGTTTTTGATTTAAAAATACGTAAAATGCCAAAATACGTGTAGGTATATGCATATCCAGGCTATAAAAACATCCTTGTTCCAATTACTTTACAGCTTCAACAGAAAAGAAAAGCATTGCAACAAAAGAAATTCATATACAGAGATTAAGATTTATTATGCCGATGAGATTAAAATAAATTATGCGGTCTTCTGTTAGATACACATGAATTGATAACCAGTAATTTACTTCAAATAAATAATAACCAGTTCTGAAACTTATCCCTTCTCTGGATCAGATTGGTGGATCTGAGCAGTGAATATTTAACCTGAACAGAACTATGGTGATTTACATCACCTGAGCATGCAGCTTGCCTTTTGGTCCAAATAACTGGGCACACTCCTGCCATTTCTATGGATTTAAATCTCTCCTCACTAAAAAAACTCATTGCCTGGTATTTCCTCTTGCAGAGTGGAGATAAATAGCAGGGACAGTATATTTTGCACATAGGAAAATAGTCTTGCTTTCCATCTCTCTTGTGAATGAGAGACCATGGAGTAAAAATCTACAGTCAGACAACAGAATCATAAAATCATGGAATGCTTTGGGTTGGAAGGGACCTCAAAGATCATCTAGTTCCAAACCCTGAAATGGGCAGGGACACTTTCTACTAGGTTACTTAGACACCCATGCAAACTGGCCTTGAACACTTCCAGGGATGGGGCAGCCACAGCTTCTCTGGACAGCCTGTTCCAGCAGCTCACCACCACGCACAACAAAAATTTCTTCCTAATATCTAACCTAAATTTCCCCTCTTTCCATCTGAAGCCATTGCTCCCTGTCCTATTGCTACAGTTCCTGGATCCATCTCCAGCTTCCCTGTAGGCCCCTTCAGATACTGGGACCTTCTTTGAGGTCTCTACAAAACCTTCTCCTCTCCAGGCTGAATAGTCCAAACTTTCACCCTGGAAGTTGATCAATATCCTTATCAACTTCATGCCTTCCTTTGGACTTGCTCCAGCAGTTTCATGCCCTTCAAATTTTGGGGACCCCAGCCCTGGATACAGCACAGCATGTAGCTTCTCCCAGCAGAGCAGAGGGTAGAATCTCCTCCTTTGACCTGCTGGCCATGGGGCTTGGATGCAGCCCAAGATTTGTTTGGCATTTTGGGCTGTGAGCGCTCACTGCTGGTTCACGTTGAGTTTTCATCAACCAACACCCCCAAGTCCTTCTCCTCAGTGCTCCCAATCACTTCTCCACCCAACCTGTGGACATGTCTAGGATTGCCCTGACCTTCTACAAGGTGTAGAAACTTGTACTTGGCCTTGTTGAAATTCTTGATGCCCCACAGACCCACCTCTCCAGCCTGTCAATGTCCCTTGCAACCTTGTCACTTGTGCAGAGCAGGTTTTGCTGGAGAAGAACATCGTGCACATCCACCCTACTGAACAGTGTTAGTTGGAAATTATTAAGGGTTATTTTATACAATGCTCTTGTCAGAAGGTGTGTACCAGCAGTCTCTGGACAGTCTGACCACCCTGCAACTGTCCTTGATTGTAATATTCCTCTGGAAAACCCTCTCTCTAAAGTCTTACATTTTACAAAAAGTACAAAGGACGCGCGAGGGAGCAGGAGTACAGTGCTGGATGCTCCCGGAGAAGCTTCTCATAGGCTGCTAATTTAGGGTGCAACAAGTCACCAATTAACTCTTTTCCTGAGAGTTAGTTGATGCAGTGGTCTAAGAGTTTCCTTCCTCCTCTTCTCCAAGGTGCTGGCAGAGTCACAGCATGCCTCTGAAGGAGTGCTGCTGAACGGGCTCCGTGCAGTCAGAGGAATTTCCTGGGGCTGCAGGGAGTACTCAAAGTGGCAGTGAGGTGGTAAGTGTAGGGCCATGATTCGGGGATGAGCTTAGCATGGCTGTGTTGGGATTATGCTGCCAGTGCCACCTCCCTCCCTGCCAAACTCAGAGAAAGTTCTTGACCACTTGCAGAGAAGCATAAAGTTAACAATCAGGTGTGCTCCTGTGGCCAGGGCAGCCCTGGAGGGAGAAAAGAGATGGGGAGAAGGAGATATTGGGAAGGAGGTTGAAGAAGAGGGTGGTTGAGAGCAATCAGAGCCTGCTGGAGCATCCACGGTGCTGGCCATCCTTTACATTGTGCATTTTCAAATACTCAAAATTTGGTTTTTTAGGAACAAGAATTCTACTACTCTTTTCGATTAAAACCTTAAGGGAAAAGGGTTTTCCACCTTCTGCAAAACTCTTTATACATCACTCAGATTTTCTGAAGAACAGATGACTGTCTATAGGGTGAGTTCTAACAAGGATGGTCTCAGAAGAAACACGTATAATTTCAAGTAATTTTCAAATTTAGTCAGCCAGATCCAAGTGGCTGTACTTAAATCTCCTACTAGCCATTTGGCTTCTAAATCATGAGGCAGAATCATGAATAACAGATGTTTTGTGATGAGGGTGACTAAGAGCTGAGTACTTCTTTGAGATCTGAGTATTTTTAGACCATGACAGCCTTCTAGGTAGCTGGGCATAAAAATTACCCTTCTTCCTCCTGCTCTCAAATCTTATGCTGGAGATGAGAGTGTAGTTTGTTATTGCTCCTGAGACTTTTGCTGGAAAATTTTTTAATGTCTCCCTGTAATTTTTTTAGAGAATCAAATTTGATTTCTTCCCCTTACTTCTCCCATCTTCAAAGTCTACTTTGGAAATATAATGAGCTCTTCAGCATTTTTATTTTGTTCTGCCTTGAAGAAAAAGCACTGTAAATCACCTAGAAAATGCTTTCCATGGAAAAATATTTTCCAAGCAGATAAAATTCACCCTTTCAAAAACACTTCTCTCCACTGCTGTGATGCATGCAAATTTTAATTTAAAAAACAATGGCTTTGGTTTTAAAATGAAAGAAAGGTTTCACTTCACTGACTGACATTATTTTGCTTGGCTTTATAGAAGATTATTAGAAGGCTAAAATCATCACCTACAATTAATGATGCGTCAATGTTTACCCAGGTCCATTCATATGATGGTACAACCTGGATAGAGATTATCTCTTTCAAAGTGGGAAAGGCAGGCTCCTACTTGCACTGCTTAAGCTGTAGCATCTCAATGTTAACAGAGGGTTAAATCTGCACTGGTGAAAATTGACATGAACATATTGATTTTGATTAAATATTGTTACAAGGCAGATTTTACGCTGCATGTTTTCCTCGTCTCAGTGTCTTTTAATTTCTGAGGCTTGTTATGTTAATTCAGTACTACTTAGATTTGATCATAACTACCAAAAAGTGCATCTTTTAAGAACTAGCTTGAATTTTAACCATGAGGTGATGCTGTCATTCCCTGCCTAGAACTTTAGGACTGACATCTCTTTTATGTAGAAAATGTTCTATGGGTTCCTAGCTTTGCTGTTGCACTGTGAGTAAGGTGGGATTCAGGCACCTGGTGTTCAAATGAATGGGAGTCATCTACACCTTCAGCACTGGAATTGGTCTGCTAGAGCCAACAGGTTATAGACCGTCCTGATGCAGTGGCGAGTCTTGGTGTAAAATTAAAAGTCGGCCAAGACATGCAGCACGTAGTGAACTAACAGTTAAGAGGGCAGAATTATTAGATTAGTTATACATGATGTGGGCAGTTCTTGATTTCATGCTGAACATTGTAGACATAAGAAATGTGACAGTATTCACTGTCACACAGCAAATATATCTTTTCTGTTCATTTCAGTTCCATCACAAAAGAGCATTCATTGAAAGTTTCTTTGATATTAACTCCTGTGAAGTAATAAAAGAAAACAGTGGACTCCTAGTGATAAAACAACTCAACAACAAAAATGATTCAAATTCTGAAAAAGTTGAACAATGTTCAAACTTTGGTGCAATCTCGTGTAATCCAAAATGGCAAAAAGTGTAAAAATCTTGCAAAGACATATAGGGTCCATCTTATTAAGGGTGTGTGATTAACAACATAGATGTTTGTGAAATGGGCTCTACTGGAGCTTTATCATTTTAGTGCATCAGTTAGATAGTCACTTGATGCAATTAAATGACTCTACTTGATAGAGCAGGCAGCAAAATTTTAATGGGCATTTGCCTTCTACATTTTCCTCTAGAGATGGAGGTTTTTAATAGGAAAGACTGTGGCCAGAAAATCTGGAGAGGAGCAACGTACCATAAAACTGGAAAGTAGCTTGTCTTGCATCATTTGCTTTTCTGCAAATACTACCTCATATGTGTACAGAAAAGAAAAAAAACAAAAACCAACAAAAATCAACTAGAAAAAGTACTCTTAAACATATAATGGGGTAATAATAATAGGTTTTAAAACTCTGCAGATTGTCTTTTCA
>JALJVW010003013.1:0-25948 GCA_024865655.1 Emberiza elegans
CTGTGATAAACTATACTGTTATCTATTTCACACACTTGTAGATTCCAATTCATCCCAAATCTTGGAAGCTTTCTCCATGGACAAAGGTTAAAAGTGTTCCCCTGGGGGTCAGGACTTCTCAGATCAGGCAGAGGATTCCAGCACAAAGGGGACACCAGAGCAGCAGCAGGATTTACAGCAGCGCTTTGCAGTGTCTGTGCTGCTGGGGATGCCAGCAGGCAGCAGCAGAGCAGTGATGTTCCTGCCTGGAGCTGTGCTTTGGCATGGTCTGCCTGTGCTTTCCATATTTATAGAATAGATGTGGGCTCCAGCCCCCCGGTAAGAGCTGCTCTGGCGCATCAGCTCCTGCCATCACTGCAGTTTCTGGTGCAGCACATCAGCTGCAATGGTGCTTGCACAGCAGGGATGCAGCCGGAGCCTCCCAGGCCCCACAGACACCTCCCTGGCACCTCCTCTCTGTTCTGCCATTTGAACAGAGCAGATTGAGGGACATTTCCTGCCCAAGGAGTGAGCTGCTCTCCTGCCCTTTGCTGCAGGCTGTTACCTTCTCTATTTTGGTCCACACATGCTCTCCAATCCTTCCTGCCAGGATGTCCATGGCATCTGCCATCAGTGACTGCAGCTGTGATAAGATAAAATCAGTCAGTGTGGAATTCACTGAGAAATCATTTCTCTGAGTACACAAATTAAACCCTAATTCAAATCCTTGGCACTCTGATGATTTTGTGACTCATCTTGCACAGTGAGCATGGCAAACTCATCTTTGCTCCAGTCCTTGCATCGCTGTGGATCTAAAATACTGTGCTATTGCCTCCCCACAGTCCCCTTCCAGGGCAGTCCTGGCACCCTGCACCCTTCCCAAGCCCTGGAAAATGTTCAGATGCTTTTAATTCAGAGACAGAGAGACAAGGGTTGGGTCCAGGGTGTGCTGCCCTTAGCATCAGTGTTGCAGACAGCTTTTATGAAAAATCCTTTCCTTAGGATTTTTCCTCCTGAGAAGCTGAGAGGCCTCAGGAACAAAATGTAAGCATTGATTATCTGCTGCTGTGGAATGCAACAGGTGGATCTTTGACTGGCCCATCTTGGATGTTTGTAATTAATGGCCAATCAAAGTGAGCTGGCTTGCACAGAGAGCCGAGCCACAAACCTTTGTTATCATTCTTTGCTCTCCTATTCTTAGCTAGCCTTCTGATGAAACCTTTTCTTCTATTCTTTTAGTATGGTTTTAATGTAATATATATCATAAAATAATAAATCAAGCCTTCTGAAACATAAAGTCAGATCCTCGTCTCTTCCCTCATCCTAAAACCCCTGTGAACACCGTCACACATCAGTGTTTAGGAACAAACTGGGGAAAGCTGGTACTTGAGAGCTGTGCTACTGCTACACTCTAAACAATTCTCTTCCAAAATGCTGGGTTAAGTTAAAGGGAATGCAAACAGAAGTTTTTGGAGTCTCTTCGCAAGTGTTTTACACAAGGAATTAAGATCTACTAGCACTATAGGTATCAGCATTCCTGGGGTGTGCTCGAGGCACAGGGCTCAGCCAAAGGTGTCCCTTCAGGGGAGGAGGAGAGGCACCATCTGCCCACTGGTGCACACAAGCAGGAGATGTTTCCCCCTCCTCTTTTCTCCCCAACCCCCTTGGACACCATCACTTTTGGCGGCAGCCATCATCCCAGTGCTGGATGCTGGAGCTGGGCTGGATCAGGGCCCAGCCTGTGCTTCTCAGCAGCCCCAGGGATTCTCCCTCTACTTGGGGCACCTCTGCAGCAATCCTGACCAGGAGCAGGCAGGCAGGTTTGTTCTGAGGCAGGGAGCTTGTGGTGCTGGGACCCAGCACAGAAAATCAGTTTTCCCTCCTTTCCCCCTCTCCTTCTCAGCTGTACCCTGATTCAGGCTGGTTTTGCTGCAGGTGCCCTCTGAGGTCAGAGGTGTCAAGGCAGCAAGAGCTGAATCATTGCAATCATTTTTCCAGACTGATCTGGGGAGGTTTTGGGGGCAGAGAAGGGATTTTCAGTAGGTACTGACAGGTGAGTCCTGGTGGTTCTGTCAGTCACCAGATCAGCTCCTCCTCTATCAAAGCACTGAAGGAGGATTTGAGAATCTTTTAGGTCCCCATTGGACAAAGGACTTCCAGAGCACAGGGTGTGTTGGATTAAGCTCTTTTCTGACCTAGAGATGAGGTAATTGAGAGGCATTTTAAAAACCTTTATTCTATTTTTTCTATGTAAACCTTCTCTCAGACTTTAAGAATTCTCTACAAATCCATTTCCTACAAGGGTGGAAGTACAGAACTCTGCCCTGGTCCTTCCTGCTCTGTCTCTCAGCCTCCAAAACAAGTGTTGGAAATCAAAACCTACCAGCTTGTCATCCTCCTGAGAGATTCTCTGCAGGTAGGGAACAGTGGCCAGCTCAGCCATGGCCTGGGCCATCACCTGGGCCTGTTCCTCCCCTCTCTGCAGGTGGCTGAGCAGGCTGGCATGGTGGAACTGCTCGATGGCCCGGGCACAGGGGCCACGCTCATCCTGTGGGGCCAGGAGAAGAGAGGAGGTGAGAGGAGAGGCACAGGGAGCACCCTGATCCTGGGATCCTGTGCCTCCAGGCTTCTCCTCAATGTTTGTGCTGCTCCTGCTCTCGGCACCTTCAGAGAGGCAGCAAGGGCTAGGAAAATCAAGATGTCATGATAGATGGGGAGACAGCAGATAACAAACACAAACAGTTTTCTCCTTTGGAATTGGCTTTTCCATCAGCCCCATCCTGAATGTCACCTGACTTTCCTGGGTGGCTTTTCCAGTCCCAGGGGAGAGGCTGAGGAAAGCGTGCAGGACCTCATGGTTTGGGTGCCAGCTCATGGTTTGAAAGACAGCCCTGGAGGACCTGAAGCCTGCAGGGGTGGTCTCTGGCCACCAGGCAGCCAGGAACAGGGCACATTTGAAGCATGTTCCAGCTTTCCCAGCTTAGCCAGAGCCCTGTGTGTGTAAATGATGTCATGAACTTGAGGCTGCGTGGCTGCAAAACAAAGAGGGCAGAAATGACTTCTCTGAAGTGTTGCCATGGTTTGGTCAGCTTGGGTTTGGCACTGAGCTGGTTTGGTCAAAACCAGCCTGAGCAGAACAAGCAGCTGGATTGCAAATGAGGAAGAGAGCAGCAGAAAGAAATGTTTGTTCTGTTAAACCCCTGTCATGGTTTGACCCTGGCACAATGCCAGTGCCCCCATGAAAATATCTTCTCCCTGGTTTCTGATGTGAGATGTGACCAGGAATAAGCAAAGCAGGCCTCCACTTAGAAATATAGAAAACAAAACTTTATTAACTACACTACATAGGAAAGAAAAGGAAAGGAAAAAAAAAACCACACACACAAGGAAAATGAAAACTTTACAGGTACATCTCCTCCTCCCAGCAAATTTCCAACACAATACATCTCCCAAATCACCGACTCTCTGTCCCTCACCACCCAGTAGATAATCAATTCTCAATTTATCAAGAGGAGAGGAGTCCTTCTTGCGCCGTGGTGACCTCTTCCTTTTCCATGTCCAGTGCTCTCACCACTGGACAGGGACCAGAGCTGCTTCTAGGGTTGTCCTTTTAAGGATGCTTGTCCCATTCCAAGAAGAGCACAGTCTCACCTTTTGGGACACCTGTCCCCCCCATTTTTTACCCCCTGGGGCCGAGGGGCTCCAACGCTGAACCCTCTTGGCTCTGAGGCATCGCCTCCCCCTGGATGCAGTCTCTGTATCACAGGAAACATGGTTCTGTCCATGGCTATACAAGAAGAGTCCAGCCAAGGCCACTCCATCATCTCTTCCCACCTAGGATTCTTCTCTACTCTCCCAACATCCTTCACTTGCCCGGACCTTCACACTTGCACATTTCCTTCTGCCATTTCGTCTCTATCTCTCTTCTAGGAAAAGTTAATGTTCTGCAAAGTTTTCATTGTCCAGAAAAGGGTTAAAAAAACCCTCAGGCTCTGCCCACCCGAAGACTCCCACAGCGGCCGGACACCTTCTCGCTGCACCCCCCCCTTCTTCTCCTTCTCGGCTGTGCTGCAGGCACATGTTATCAAATTTCAAGGTAGCACAGTCCAGGCACAGGCTGTACTCTCTCTCTCTCTCCTGGGGGGGGGCTGCCCGATGCCTCCGGTATTTCATTCCACCCTTCCACCCTGGGGGAGGCCAGGCCAGGCCTACCCCCATCTCGGTCCAGGCCCAGGCCAACCATGGCTGCTCCCCTCCCCCGCCCAGCAGCAGCAGCTGGACAGGGGAGAGATCTGACCTCCTTCCCGGCGGAGTCCCAAGAGAGCTTCCCAGGGGAGAGCTCTGCTTTTAACCCCTGTGTGTTCTCAGAGGCGTGTCCAACTCTCAGTGGTCAATCCAGATGTCAATACCAAACCTGAGCACCCAATTGGACTGACCACAAAAATCCCAGAAATCCACTTCCTCTCAAACCACGACAGATAGTAATACAAATTAGAGCAATAAGAACTTGGACAAGCAGAGTTAGGACAATAAAGGACAATATAAAGCAAAGAATGATGAACATTGAGTCAGAACTGAATGCAGCATTTTGGGAGGGAAGCTGTCAACCTGTGGGGCTCTGAGGGGTCCCTGGCAGGGCACGAGGCTGCCCTGGCCCCCTGCAGCACCTCCCTGCCCATCTGCAGAGGTGGTGGAGGACATGAGAGTCATTGGTTGTGTTTTACTGTTTATCATGTTTCACCTCTGGAGCTGGGTGGGGTTTGGGTTTCTGGCTTTTTTACTTATTTCATTTTTTATTGTGTTGCTTTGGTTTAGGTTTTGTTGGTGGGGTTTTTTTGGTTTTTTTTTTTTTGTTTTTTTTTTTTTTTTTTTTTTTTTTTTTTGGTGGAGAGCTATTCTTGTTGCTATTACTTTTAATATAATTTTTCTAATTTTTAAAAAAATTAAAATAATTTTTTTTACAATCAGCAGAAACCCTTCTGTGCCTGTTTGCAGTCAGATCTAGGGTGAAAGGAGGTGGAAGTTGGTGCAAAGGAGCTGTAACAGGATCCAGTGGACAAGTCTCATGTCACAGACAGGGAGGCAGGGCCCAGGTGGGCACTGAGAGGAAGGGCTGGGGCTGGAGGCGATGGGCAGAGTTGTCCATCCCATGTTGAGGAATTGTTTTTGCACTGGGCATGGTCTCCTCAGCATACCCTGGGTCAGTGTCAGCTGCACAGGGCTGTTATCGCCTCTTCAGAGTGGGCACTGCAGCCTTCATCCCAGCCCTCAGCCCTCTCCAATCAGCTGTACAAGGGTTGAGGACTTGACAAAGGGGAAGGCTGTAAGAGCCTGAATGAGAGATGGGGGACTCCAGGGGCTCTCCAAACTGCAGTTTATTGTATCCCAGAGGTTACAGCAGTCCAGGGACGTGTGTGACAGAGCCTGTGCCTGCAGCTGTCAGCTCCAGCTGCAGGCAGGCCTGGAGAGCCTTTGGCTTTGGTTACAGTGCATTATATACTCTTCTTTGCTGAGGATAAAGATTTCTTTCAGTAACTGGAGAGCTTAATTGGATACTCCTTAAATGATGAAATACATAACAGACTGAAAGACCTCTATGAAGTCAAATGTGATTATTTTATCCTGTGATAAAATGGTGTGAGTACTGAAATTTTAGATTTTAGGGTGCAGGTGAAATTACAGGACTCTCCCAGGAAGCCTGTACTCCTTTATTTGCAGTATATGAATAACTTAATACAGCAGAAACCAATCTCTACCTTAACTTTTACCTATAACCTAACTAATGTGTCATATGATATCATAACTACTATATCGTATAATATAATATCATCACATCATATCTCATATAATATCATTATGATAGCTACATCATAACTACTATAATTACCATATCCATGTTACTATTCTCCAATCACTAAAAGTTAGTACATTACAGTTTAAGCTCAAGTTGTTTTTCAGTTCTCTTGCAGTGGAAAATGCTGAGACCTTTTTTCTACTTGCCACATGTCTTGTTTGTCTGTGCTATCTTCCTGCTTGGTAAAACCATCTTGTTTGAGGTGGGTTTATCCTTTGCTGTAAGCCATAAAAACCCTTTCTAACTAACACACCCTTTGGCTCCTTGGTTATCCAGTAAGACTGGCTCAGCAATTCTTTTCTTCTGTATCAAAACTTGCTTCCATCTCTATTCCATTCTCAGGTTCTACATTCAGAGATCTTTCTGCCAAACACACACATCTGTGAGACTTTCTTGTCAAACTTTCATTCTTCCCAACAGGGAGCTGTGGTGTTGTGAGGTCCCCAGGATGAGGTGAGAGATGAGAATTTCACTCCACGTTCTCAGAAGGCTGATATATTATGTTATATTTCATTACATTTACATTACATTACATATTACACTACACTACACTACATTACATTTACATTATATTTATTATTTAGCTACACTAAAACTATACTAAACTATAGAGAAAGGATACAGACAGAAAGCTAGAAAAGAATGAATAATAAAAACCTGTGACTGACCAGAGTCCCAACACAGCTGGACTGGGATTGGTCATTAAGTCAACACAATTCACATGCTGGGTAAACAATCTCCAAATCACATTCCAGAGCAGCAAAACATGGAGAAGCTGAGGCTTCTCATCTTCCCAGGAGAAGAAATCCTGGCAAAGGGATTTTTGAGAAAATATCCTGGTGACAGGAGTCCTCTTTCCTCCTCCTCCTCATCCTCTCTGAAGCACTCAGCCCAGCCCTGTTTGCTCTTTCACCACTGGCCCAGGTTTGGCTTCCCTTGCCCCACCTGGGCCTTTCTGAGCCGTGGTGGTTCTGCCCAGGCCAGCAGTGCCATGAAATGTGTCTCTCCCATCCATGAGCTCTGCTGGCCTGCTGCTCCTCACTCATCCAGGAGATCCCAGCATGAGGCAGAGACTTTTTACAAAAAAATCTGGTGGTGAAAGCGAGGAACAGGCTGCCTGGGAGGTGTTGGGTGCCTCATCCTTGGGAAGATCCAGAGCCACGTTGGATGGGGCTTTGAGCAGCTGGCTCTGGTTGGAGATGTCCCTGTCCATGAGCTGCCTCAGATGATTTCTACCCTCTCATGGGAAGCATTATTCTCCTGGATTCATCTGAGATTCCTTCCAGGATTCTCCTGGAGTCTTTTGATCTCTCATTTTGGGACCTGCGTTGATAACCACAGGCCCACAATCTTCCAGGAAAGGTTCTCAATATGTTTGTTCTCCTTTGGAGTTTTCACTTCAGAATCCACCTGAGACTGATCCCAGGAATGTCCCAGAGTCTTCACACCTCCCTGAGGAAGCTGAACTCCCAAGAAACAGCCCCAGGTTCCTCCAGGGAAGATTCCCAAGATGTTTTTGCTCATTTGGAAGCATTTCTCTATGCCAGGATGCACTGGAGACTCCTCCTGGCATCTGCCAGAGTCTTCTCACTGATTTAGGCACTTGATATCCCAGGCAGCAGCCCCAGACTGCTCCAAGGCAGGTACCTGAGGAGATTTTTCTCTTTTCCTGTAAATTGGATCTTCTGTGAATCTACCTGACATTATTCCCAGGCATCTCTCAGAGTCTCAACCTCCAGTTCCAGGACAAGAATTCCTGTCTGGCAGCCCCAAATTGCTCCAGGGAAGCTGACCTTGATCAGTTTTTGCTTTTGCAGTGAACCTGCATCTTTCAGGATCTCCCTGAGATTCCTCCCAGGCATCTCCTGGAGTCTTTGACACACAGAGGTGGAAGGAGCTGAGATCCCTGGTGGCAGCCCCAGATTGCTCCAGGGAAGATTCCCAAGATGCTTTTGCTCATCTGGAAGCATTTCTCTATGCCAGGGTGCACTGGAGGGTCCTCCTGGAATCTCTCAGAATCTTTTCCTCTCGGGTTTAGGCACCTGATATACCAGGCAGCAGCCCCAGACTGCTCCAAGGCAGGTACTTGAGGAGATTTTTGTCTTTTTGTGGAAATTGGATCTTGTGTCATCTGCCTGAGACTGTTCCAAGGAATGTCCCACAGTCTTGACCTCCAATTTCAGGATGACAAAAATGTCTAGCAGCCCCAGATTGCTCCAGGGAAGCTGACCTTGATCAATTTTTACTTTTCCAGTGAACCTGCATCTTCCTGGATCCCCCAGGCAGGCATCTCCCGGAGTCTTGGGCTCACAGAGCTCTAAGGAGCTGAGATCCCGGGTGGCAGCCCCAGAGGGCTCCAGGGAAGCTGCCCGAGGGGATTTTGTGGCAGGAAGGAGGGAGCTGAGCAGGGCTGCAGGAGCACAGGAGCAGCCCAGGGTGGGGACACATGTCCGTGTGCCCTGCTGGGCACCGTGAGGAGCAGCTGGACGTGCCCGTGGCTGCAGGCTCTGGGTCTGGGCTGCTGCTGGCCGCCTTGGCCGCCTCGGCCTCCTGGTGTGGGGCGGGCAAAGGGCCGGGCTGGGCCCTGTTGGTGGCGAGCAGGGCCGGGCAGGGCTGGCTGGGCAGTAGCAATGGCTGGCAGGGCTGGCCGGGCTGTGGCACTTTTTGGGGCTGTGGTAATGGCCAGGCTGTGGCGCTGGCCAGGCAGGGCTGGCCGGGCTGAAGGCTGGCCGGGCTGTGGTGATGGCAGGGCTGTGGCACTGTCCTGGGGGTCTGTGGCACTGGCTGGGCTGTGGCACTCTCTGGGACTTTGGTGCTGTGTGGGGCTGTGGTGCTGTCTGGGGCTGTGGCTCTGGCGGGCTCTGGTGATGGCCAGGCTGTGGCTCTGGCCTGGGGGCTGTGGCAATGGCCGGGCAGGGCTGGCTGGGGGGCTGTGGTGATGGCCAGGCTGTGGCAATGGCTGGGGATGTGGCATTTTCTGGGGCTATGGATGGCTGGATGGCTGGGCAGCTGGGCTGTGGCAATGGGGGCTGTGGCAATGGCTGGGCTGTGGCACTCTCTGGGGCTGTGGTGCTGTCCAGAGCTGTGGCACTCTCTGGGGCTGTGGCCCTGTCCAGGGCTGTGGCCCTGTCCGGGCTGTGGCCATGGCTGGGCTGTGGCCCTGTCCAGAGCTGTGTCACTGACCGGGCTGCCCTGAGTCTGCAAGGCCCAGCCAGGACAGCGGCTGCCCCACTGTGGCCCTCGTCCCTGCCAGGGCCCCATGGCCAGGCTGCCATGGCTCCGCTGCAGCCCAGCACCATCCCAGCATTGGCCTCTCCCTCCTGCCCCGTCCCTCAGCCGGTGCCACCCCTGGGGAGCTGGGCCTTGGCTTCCTCTTCTCCCTGGGCATCCCCTGCCGCCCGCCCGCCCAGGGTGTCCCGGGGAGCTGCTGCTGCCCCTGAGCCAGGGGCTCTGCTCTGCTGCCCTGGGCACCCCAGGGCTCCCAAAACACCCCACAGCCAGGGCAGGCCCAGAGTGTCACCATGTCCCCTTGGTTCCATCGGGCCCCGCAGTGTCACAGTGCTCCCTGCGCTCCCTGAGGCCCCACATCACCCAGCCCAGGCCATTGCCCTGGTTCCAGTCCCTCCCAGTATGATTCCAGTTGTCCTCAGCATGCTCCCAGTCACTCCTACTTCCTCCCAGCTGCTTCCACCATGATTCCCAGTCAGCCTCAGTGTGGTTCCAGTTACTCCCAGTGTATCCCAGGAGTCCCCAAAATGGTCCTAACTGCCCTCAGCATGCTCCTACTCACTCCCAGTGGGATCCCAGTCCCTGTCTGTATTATCCCAGTTGCCTCCAGCATGGTTCCAGTTGCTCCCAATTCCTCCCAGTATGATCCCAGTTGCACCCAGTTGCTCCTAGGATGGTCCCAGTCACTGCAAATGGGATCTCACTGGCCCCCTGTATGGACACAGTCACTCCCAGTTGCTCCCAGTTGCCCCCAACATGGTCCCAGCTCTTCCCAGTGTTGTCCCCTCCAATATCATTCCAGACACTCCCAGTATATCCCAGTTGCCCCCAGCATGCCCATTCCCATTCACCCCAGTTGCCCCCAGCATGGTTTGTGTTGCCCACAGGATGATCTCACTCATTCCCAGTATATCCCAGTTACCCCCAGCATGGTTCTACTTGCCCACTGCCTGATCTCATTAATTTCCAGTACATCCCACTAGCACCAGCATGGCTCCAGGTGCCCCCAGGACAATCTCATTCATTCCCAGTATATCCCAGTAGCCCCCAGCATGGTTCCAGTTGCCCCCAGGACGATCTCACTCATTCCCAGTATATCCCAGTTGCCCCCAGCATGGTTCCAGTTGCCCCCAGGACGATCTCATTCATTCCCAATATATCCCAGTTGCTCCCTAGCACCCACCCATCATTCCCAGTTGCTCCCAGTAGCCCTCAGTGTGCTCCCAGTCGCTCCCAGTATTTCCCTGTCCATGCTCCAAGTGCTGCTCCCAGCCCTGCTCCGTGGGGATGGGAATGTCCCACTCCCTTCCCTGGGCAGGGTCACACCTGAGCCAGGTGTGCAGGGCAGGACCTTGCCCTGACCCCAAGCTCTGTCCTGTGGTGTTGTGAGGTCCCCAGGACGAGGAGAGAGATGAGAATTTGACTCCATGTTCTCAGAAGGCTGATATATTATTATATAATATTATATTACATTACATTATATTATGATATACTAAAGCTATACTAAAGAAGAAGAAAGGATACATCAGAAGGCTAGAAAGGAATGAATAATAAAAACCTCTTCAGAGAATCTGACACAGCTGGCTGTGATTGGTCATTAAGAAAACACAATTCACATGGAAACAATGGAAGAATCACCTACCACATTCCAAAGCAGCAAAATGCAAGGAGAAGCAATAAGAAATATTATTTGCATTTTTCTCTGAGGCTTCTCAACTTCCCAGGAGAAGAAATCCTGCTGTGAAAAATGCATGTATTTTATGATTGGCTTTTCCCAAATATTAAAATGAATATTATATGTGTTGTTTTTAAAGTAATGCTGTATCAATTCTCTTTAGTACTGTGGTAAATATAGTTTTAGGTTATAAAAAATGTTAAAATAGAAAGGATGCTATGTAAGATCCTTTTTTTAAAGAAAGGACTCACAGTGAGATAGCAGCCACAGGACACCTAAATCTTTCAGAGAAAAAGAATTTATTGCCCTCTTATCAGAAGAAATGAACTTCTTCCCGCCTCTAAGGCGCTGTTAGGATTCAGAGGAAGAAGTTGACGATGACCAGACAGAATCCTGTATTTGAATGGAATTTATGCATCATGGATGAGGTGTATGAATATGCAACAGGCTATTGTTTTTAAGGGTTAATCCTTTGTTAACGGGTGTCCCTTTTTGGGCTTATTTTGCCCAGAAAAAGGTACCCAGATGTTTGTAACTCTTTGTCTCTATTGTCTCATATTGTCCTAATTCAATTTGTCCAAATTGTTATTACTCTAATTGTATTACTATTTTTATAACCATTTTATTACTATTCAACTTTTAAAATTTTAAAAACAAGTGATTGGCGTTTTTCCCACTGGCAAAGGGATTTTTCAGAAAACATCAGTGACACTGTCCCAGCTGCAGGATCTGCTTCCCATCAGCCCTGGGCCCAGCCTGGTGCTGAGCAAAGGGGCTGGGCTGGGATCATCCCTTGATGGGGGCTGTGCACCCCCTCTGCCCCCTCCCCAAATTCCCTCGGGGGGAGCAAGAGCTGGGGCAGGAGAGCGCTCTGGGGAGGGACAAGGGGTGACACCGGCATGGGGGGGACACACACAGCCCCTGGGGACCCCCCCTCACCTTCTCCTGCAGCACCAGGAGGATGAACCCCAACATGGAGCCACAGAGCCCTGGCAGCATCTTGAGGAGTGGGGTCTGGTGGCTGCTTTGGGGGGTCACATCTGCCCCAAAACCCCTCCCAGACCCCTCAAACCACCCCACAGCTCCTGGCCAGGACTCCCCCAAAGCACTCCCTCTGTGGTGGTGTTTGAGGGTCCCCAGGACGAGGGAAGAGATGAGAATCTTGACTCCATGTTTCTGAAGGCAGATTTATTATTTTATGGTATATATTATAAGAAAATTATATATTAAAACTACACTAAAGAAAGAGAAAGGAGACATCAGAAGGCTAGCAAAGAAAGGAATAAAATCTTGTGACTGCTCTGAGTCCTGACACAGCTGGACCTATGCATGGTCATTAATTAAAAACAACCACATGAGACCAATCAAAGATGCACCTGTTGGTAAACCATCTCCAGACCACATCCCACAGCCATCACATAGTTATTGTTTACATTTCTTTTCTGAGGCTTCTCAGCTCCTCAGGAGAAAAATCCTAGCAAAAGGATTTTTTAGAAAGTATGTCTGTGACACTCCCTGCAATGTAAATGGCCCTAAGAGCCACCAAACCCCCTTCCCATCTCCCCCCAAACCCACCCAAATTCTCTCCAAGCTGCACAGCCTGGCCAGGACCCCAAACCCCCTCAGAGTCGGCCACAAAAGCCCCCCAAACCCCCTCCCAGCACCACAAACACCCCAAGAGCCACAGAAGCCTCTCCCCATTCCCCAGGACCCCCCAAACCCCCTCCCACCCCCCTGGCACTGACCAGGAGAGGTTGGTGGGCAGGAACATCCCCAGCCAGGAGCAGCTCAGGCACTTCAGCAGCGATTTGGGCACTTTGGGGGGACACCCCAAATGGGGAGACTCAGGCCAGGCACTGGGACAGAACCAGAATTCCTGGAGAACAGATGGGCCCAGGGGGACAAACTCTGCCAGCACGGCTACGAGATTGTGGCTTCACAGCCCTACAACACCCACATCCTCCTGGATATTCCTCTGAAGCCCAAATTCACCTCCAAATCCCAGTGAAGTGGTGCAGCTTTAGATCTCTTTGTTTAATTTCTTTATTTTTACCTCCATTTTGGGTGTTTTGATGGGATAAAGATGAAAATTATTAAGGTTGGAAAAGACCTCCAAGGATCATCCAGCTTTGCTCGATGCCACCAGAAGAAACAATTGGACAGAGCAGAATTTTTAGGGTGCAAAGGTATGTTGGGGGGTCCTTTTGTTCCTCTTTACTTAGAGAATTGCTAGGAAACACTAAGAACTGGATACTTAAGAAAACAAAAGATGTGATCAAGCTCAGGGGAGGAGGGCATCTGGCTGCACTTCTCTTATCTGGGAGCTTCTCCTGAGCCCAGCCCAGAGCTGCTTCTCCAGCTGGGGGTTAGAAATTTAACTCGGGGTAGAAACCAATTTTAGATTTAGCTGAAGTCTGCTGTTTAATCTCCTGTAGTCTGTTAATTTGTGTGATCCCAAAAAGCCTGCAGAGAAAACAAAGGAGATTCAAGGCTATCTAGAAAGGAATGCAAACATCCAAGCTGAAGAGAGATAAGGAGAGGGGGCCCCCCACCGACCCTGGGGCTGAAGCAGATGGAAAAACTGAGTCTGGGTTACAACTACGTGACTAAACAACTGGCAGGCTCATAAAATTTATAAGACAGTTTAATACATGTGTGCCAGGTGAAATAAACAGGGCAGGAGACTTTTTCTCCTTTTAATGCCTTTATTAAAAATGATCAGCTCAGGATGGGGGTGGCTCGACGGATCTGCAGCTTCCGTCAGTTCTGCCCCAGGTGGCTTGCAGGAGGAGGATGAGTCGCAGCTTTGTCCCCTGGGGGCAGAGTTGCAAGTCCCGTCCTCGCAGGAGCTGTGGGCGTGCCAGATCTTACTCGGCTGCTCTCCAGGGATCGGGGTCCCAGCTTTTGGATGACTCTTTCACTCAGGGCGAGGGGCTCCAAAGGTTCTGAGTGTCTTTGCAGGTTCAGTAGCTTGTTCCTCACACGTGGACATCACTCTAATTTCTCAATTTCATTTTGGCTCGTTGTTTTGGGGTTCTTTTCTGCACGTCTGAGGTCTCCGCTTCTCAAAGCACTATGGTCCTTTACAGTTTAATTTGCATGTCCCCCGCCTCAAGTTTTGTCTCTCCTCTTTACTGTCCCTGCCAGGGCAGTTCTCTCACACCTTTAGTGTTAATACAACAGGCTTTTCAGCTCGGCCTCGGCCGGCTCCTACTAATACAAAAGGAATCATTAGCGAGAACGACTGGTAATTTACATAACACAGATAACACTTTGGTAGCAAAACTGGTTAAATTAGCTATTTGTAACTTGTTTCTCTACACTAAAAAAATTATCAGTTTCTGTTCATAACACCAGGAAAATTAATCCACAAACATCAGAGCTTTATGGCCAAAAAGGAGACAGAGGAGTCCTTTCTGGCTTTATTTGAATAAAGGGAGAGGCCATGGGGCATTCCCCTGGGGTCTCTCAAAGTTTTGGAGGGCGCAGCCTCCTTTTTATCCCAATTTCCCTTCTCCCTTTCCCCATTGGCTGAGGTACTTGAGAGGGACAGACTTCCCAAAATGCCTGATACCAAAGATTTCCCTCTAATGTATAACCCTCCCTTTTAATTTTTAAATCTTATGGAATTTAGGGGTTTCCCCCATTGTTTCTTTCATCTTTCAATGTCCAATTTCATTTATCAGCAACCCTAAAGTTTATTTGTAAAAGCAAATATCTTTTTCCATTGATGAGTGGAATCCTTCCCATTGTTTCTTTTCTCTCTCAGAGCTGGTTTTATCTAGCAGCAGACCCACAGCTTGTTTGTAAAGACAAATCCCACATTCCTCTCATATGCATATGTCTTTTATGCATATGCAACAAGTTAAGAGGTAAAATAGATTTGGGAATTTTCGGGGGTGCCCATGTCCTTAGGGCAGTGCTGAAATCAATCATACTGGCTTTACAGCTTCTACAAATTGTGGGGTTTTCCTGCAAATCAGGGTGAGCCTCTGCTGTGAGACTGCACTGGGACCTTATTAACACCCACCTCACTGAGAGAGGGACCCATCCCCGTCTGCCTGGGACCCTGAGCTCGGCTCTCCCTGCCCTGCAGCCACTGTTATAGATACATATTATAATAGTGGCTTTTCACAAATGTAAAAATGGATTTTATATCTGTGGTGATAAAATAACTTTGCTATAGAGATATCGTTTCTATTTCTGTTGTCAATTAAAGTTAGACATAGTAGTGAAATACCTGATATAATTATGCTTGTGCTAAAATGCCTGCTTTGGTTGGGATAACATCCAGTTGAGAGGAATAGCAGATTTGTCTTTACAAACAAGCTGTGGGTCTGCTGGTAAATAAAACCAGCACTGAGAGATTAAAGGAACAATGGGAAGGATTCCACTGATTAATGGAAAAAGATATTTGCCTTTACAAATAAACTTTAGGTGTGCTGATAAATGAAATTGGACATTGAAAGATGAAAGAAACAATGCGAGAAACCCCTAAATTCTGTAAGAATTAAAAATTAAAAAGAAAAGTTATACATTAGAGGGAAATCTTTGGTATCAGGCATTTCATGAAGTCTGTCCCTCTCAAGTACCTCAGCTAATGGGGAAAGGGAGAAGGGAAATTGGGATAAAAAGGAGGCTGCATCCTCCAAAATTTTGAGTGACCCCAGGCAAATGCCCCATGGCCTCTCCTTTTATTCAAATAAGTAAAAGGACTCCTCTGTCTCCTTTCTGGACATAAATCTCTGATGTTTGTGGATTAATTTTCCTAACACAATGCACACAGAGGACGAGGACACCTGTACAGACCTGCCAACTATCAGCAACCACTGTCTGAAGGCAGTGTGGACCAGGCCCAAAATTGAAGATGATGATTAAAAAAGGACTGAAACCACAAGCCAGGAATACTCATGCTCTAAAAAGGCAGATCCAAAGGGGAAATATGCTAAACAGTTCTTGGAACATGTAAACTAGTTTGGGGAAATGTTTATTATGCATAAGGGTCTATGAATATGCAAAAGATTGATGTAAGGGAAAAGGTATTTAAGGGGCATCCCCAGCTGAGTGCCAAGATGCACCTGGCTGTAATAACCTTTGCTCTAGGGTCCTTGTTTCCTATTGTCCTTTATTAAACTTTTTAAATTTTCACAGGAGACTGAAGGTGTTTTTCACACCCCACACCCCCTGCCTGCTGATCCATCTTGCCAGTCCAGCCTGGTGCTCCCCAAGCCCTGCTGGGGCACTGGGATCATCCAACCCACCCCTGTGGGATTGTGCAGCAGAGCCTCTGTCAATGCTGTAGTTGTTGTTCTTTGTTTGCTTTCTTATACACACCAGTAAAGAAATGTTATTCCTATTCCCATATCTTTGCCTGAGAGCCCCTTAATTTCACCATTCTAACAATTCACAGGGAGGGGGTTTACATTTTCCATTCCAAGGAGGGCTCCTGCCTTCCTTAGCAGACACCTGGCTTTCAAACCCAGACAAGGTTAAAAATCAGCTCTTCCCAAGGAGTTTCCAATATGGAGCTGAGACCCAATGGATGTTCCTGCCCCAGCGTTGAGTCAGGTGCCTACAGGGATCCAGGATGATGTGGAGACCACCAGCCAGGTGTTTTCACAACTTGGATTATTGGGAATGTGGGACACCAGGGCTCTCCACAATGAGGGTTCTCTGATGGGGGATGGACCTGGAGCAGAGCACGAAGCTCTTCCTGCAGCCGAGGCACTCACAGGGCTTCCCTCAGCGGTGCCTCCACTGGTGCTGATTCAAGACTGAGCTGGTCCTGAACCTCTTCCCACACTCAGGGCACTCGTAGGGCCTCTCCCTGGTGTGGATGCGCCGGTGCCTGGTGAGGTGGGAGTTGTGCTTGAAGCCCTTCCTGCAGACGGGGCAGCCGAAGGGCCTCTCCTCAGTGTGAATGCGCTGGTGGGTGAGGAGAAGGGAGCTGGTCTGAAACGATTTCCCACACTCAGAACACTTGTAGGGCCTCTCCCCTGTGTGGATCTTCTGGTGGGAGGTCAGGTGGGAGCTCCGCAGGAAGTTCTGGCCACATTCCCAACACTCGTAGGGCCGCTCCCCGGTGTGGATGCGATGGTGGATGGTGAGCTGGGAGCTGTCTCTGAAGCCCTTCCCACACTCAGGACACTCGTAGGGCTTCTCCCCAGTGTGGATCATCTGGTGGCGGAGCAGGCGGGACCTCCAGCTGAAGCCCTTCCCACACTCCAAGCACTTGTGGGGCTTCTCCCCATCATCGAGCTGCTCATGGAGCACCAGCTCCGAGCTCTGGCTGAAGCTCTGTCCACCTTCCCGGCTAAGGGGGGCTCTTTCCTCCTCAGAGCACCCTGGGCTGGGTTTGCAGCCCCCCCTCCTGAGGGATCTCTGGGGTTTTTCCTCCCCATTGGATTCCTGCACTGTGGAGCCACTCAAAACAGCCTCTTCCACCAGGTTCTGCCCCAGGTATTTGTCCTCCCTGCTCTCAATGCTCAGCTCCTTGTCTGGGGGAGGAAGGACAAGGACAGGATGGGATTTGCCTCCGTGACACCGGCAAGGGCAAGGAGATCCCCCCAGGGCTGTGCTGCAGCCGGGGCCGGGCTGGGCTGGGAGATGGAGCAGCACAGAGGGGAAAGAGGCACTGACTTCCTCCTCACTGGCCTGTGTGTCCCGGGGCATCTTCCTCTTCCTCACAGCCTCCTCCATCCAGCCAAGATTTGGGAATGGGAAATCCTGCTTAGCAAGGAAAACAGGGGATGAGCACACTGGGTTTGAAGGTCCCCCTGACCAAGTCCATGTCTAGATGTCAGCATCATGTGTCCATTAAAATCTGCTCTAAAAAAGCCTCCCAGGAGTTCCCCATCTCTGATCTCTCAGTTTTGGGGTTCTGGGATTCCTCCTTGTCCAGGCTGCTGGCAGTCCCAGGAATGCAAAAAGCTCCTCTCTATTCTGTCTCCCCACTTGGGGATGCTGAAGGTTTTGGGGGTCCCTTCTCCCCTCATTCTCTGCTCTGGGCTGCAGCGACTCCAAGGAGTCCTCCCTGCCCCTCTCCAGGCTCTTGAGGCTCCCGCCAATGGCGGGCTCCCCCCTCTGGGCTCCCCCACTTTGGGCTCCTGGGGGACACAGGGCTCTGCTGTCCCCACAAGAGGCCTTTTCTGCTCAGCTTTGGAGTTCTTCATTCTCCAAACATCCCCCAAGAAAAATCCAAGGGACCCCCCAGGATATCTGAGCCCAGCTCCCCCTCCCCAGTCACAATCCCATGGGTGGGGGCTGCGAATTCAGGGTGGTGCTGAGGCACCTAAACCTGCACTGTATCCCACAGGAGTGGCCAAGGGAACAGCAGGGCTGGGGACAAGCCATGAGGAAGGACTACCACAGCCACATTCCTGGATTCACTCCTGCACCGAGGAGCTTCCAGCCTGGAGGAGACATCCCACAGGAGAGCAGCTCCATGTCACACCCCCAACACCTGCCCTGCTCCAGGGCTGAATCCAGAGCCTGTTTCTGCCTGGCCGAGAGCACAGAGGGAGCTGCAGGACATCTCAGCCCTCCCTGGATCCTTCTCTTCTCCAGGTGAGCGGCCCCAGCTCTCCCAGCCTGGCTCCCGATCAGAGGGGTTCCAGCTCTTGGAGCATCTCTGGTGCCTCCTCTGGACTGGTTCCAGCAGCTCCAGCTCCTTCCTGTGCTGGTCCCCAGGGCTGGGGCAGCTCTGCAGGTGGGGACTCACCTGAGTGGGGCAGAGGAGCAGAATCCCCCCCTCCCCTGCTGCCCACACTGGGGCTCAGTCCAGGCTCAGGGGGGTTTCAGGGCTGGGGCTTCCTTCTGCTTTCCTGATCTGCCTTTGTCCCTCCTCATTCTCTTCCTCCCACTCCTCCTCTTCCATCCTTCCTTATCCTCCTCCTCCCTCAGCCCACCTCCTCCTCTTTCATCCCTTCTGGCTCTCCTCCTTCCTAGCGGCCCTTCCCTCCCTCCTCCTCCTCCCCCAGCAGCAGCCACACCCTCGGTGCCCCGTTCCCGCAGCCCTCGCAGCCGCGGCAGGAGCGGGGATGGAGCCGGGACAGGTCGGGATGGGCAGCGCGGGGCTCTCGGCTGCTCCCAGCCGCTGTGGGCGGGAGGAAGCCGGCCCGGGCCAAAGGAGAGGCAAACTGGGCAAGCTGGGGGCTGCACATCCAAACTGGGCCTTGCTGGGGACCCTGCCTGGCCACTGCCAGCCCTTGGGGCTCCTCTCGGCACATCCACCAGGGGGGAACGCACCCAGGCCTGGGGAATCCCAGAAGTGGCAGCACTGCCAGGGACTGGGCTGGACTGGCATTGTACTGGGAGTGACTGGGACTGCACTGGCTTTGTACTGTCATCATACTGGGAGTGAGTAGGAGCTTGCGAGCGGCAATTGAGACCATGTTAGTGTCAAATGGGATACAGGGGGATTTACTAGGATTGTGCTGAGGGTGAATGGGAGCAGCTGTGAGCAACTGGGATCATGGTAGGTGCAACTGGGAGTGACAGGCTGCATGCTAGGGGTGACTGGAAACAACTGGGCTTCTACTGGGATTAACTGGGATCCTGCTGCAGGTCACTGGGATCATACTGGCAGTGCGTGTCACTACACTGAGCGCTGACTGGGAGTGCTTGTGACCAAATGAGATCATACTGGGCATATTGGGAGAGACAGGAACAAAAGTGAGAGTGAAAAGGCAACTGGAACCATGTGGAGCACAACTGGTTCATACTGGCAGGGACTGGGAGCACACTGGGCTCATCTTTGGATCATACTGGGAGGGACTGGACAAAGACTGGGGGAGTATCTTGAGAGTCAATGGGAACATCCCCAATACTGGGCCTGACTGGGAGCAACTGGGGAGCAAATGGCATCATACTGGGACTGACTGGGCTGATCTAGGAAGCAACTGGAACCATACTGGAAGACTGGGGGAGCAACTGGGATTATACTGGGACTACACTGGGAGGGCTGGCATGTGACTGGGATCAAACTGGAGCTTACTGGGATCATATTGGGGTTGAAAGGCAGCGACTGGGATCACACTTTGGGCTACTGGGAGCAGCTGAGAGAAACTGGGATGATGCTGCAAGCAAACTGGAGGAACTGGGAAGGACTGGATGCATGCTGGAGGCAACTGGGATATTCTGGGCATGACTGGGGGATCATACTGGGAGAACTAACACCTTACTGGGGCCACTGGCAGTGCCTGGAAATGACTACAGACATGCTGGGGGCAACTGGGATATACTGGGAGTGTCTGGAACCATACTGGGGGGGCTGGAACCACACTGGAAACAACTGGGACCATGCTGGGGAGAACTGGGACCACTCTGGGGGCAACTGGGAGTGAGTGGGACCATGCTGGGAGGGACTGGGGTCACCTGGGGAGTGACTGGGACTAGAGCAGGGGCAACTGGGTTCAACTGGGACCATACTGGGAGTGTCTGTAACCATAGGGGTGTGATGGAAGGACATTGGGAACAGCTGGGCCCATGCTGGGAGCAACTGGGATCACTCTGAGGATGACTGGAATCATGCTGGAATTGACTGGGAGCAACTGGAATGGTGCTGAAAGCGACTGGGAACAAGCTGGAAGCAACTGGGATAAACTGGGAGAAACAGGAAGTCACTGGGATCATACTGGAGGCTACTGGGGTCATGCTGGCACTGACAGGGAGCAACTGGGATCACACTGGGGGCACTGGAGTCGTACTGGGAGTGTCTGGGAGCAACTGGGATTAGACTGCAAGTGACTGGGATCATACTGGGAGTGGCTACACTCATACTGGGATTATACTGGGTGTGAATGGAAACTGAGTGGGGGTTACTGGGAACTACTGGGCCCATGTTGGGAGGAAAATGTGACACACTGGGAGCAACTGAGATCTGGGGCTGCTGGAGGGACTGGAACCATGCTGAGAGGACTGAGACTACAACTGGGGCAACTGGGACCATGCTGGGGAGGCAACTGGGAGTTACTGGGAAAGACCTGCATCATTCTGGGAGGTAACTAGAACCTTACAGGGAGTTACTGGAATCATACTGGAGGCTCCTGGGGTCATGCTGGCATTGACAGGGAGCAGCTGGGATCACACTGGGGACTGGGGGCACTGGTATCAGACTGGGAGTGACTGGGATCACACTGGGAGTGGCTACAATCAAACTGGGAGCAGAGTGGGTGTGATTGGACCCTGACTTGGGGTTACTGGGAGCTACCAGGACCTGCTGGGGCCAACTGTGGGGACATAATCAGAGGAACTGGGAGCAACTGGGATAAAACTGGGGGCAAGTGAACCACGCTGAGGTAACTGGGAGTGCCTGGCAATGACTGTGAGAATGTTCAGGGCAACTGGGATATACTGGGAGTGTCTGACACCATACAGGTGGTGACTGGGACCAGACAGGGAGTGACTGGGAATGTGCTGGGGCAAACTGGGAACATGCTGGGGCAAGTGGGAGTGACTGGGGCCCTGCTGGGAGAGAATGGGATCATGCTGGGAGAGAATGGGCCTGGGACTGCCTAGGATGCTAGGGACAACAGGGAGAACTGAGAACACACTGGATTGAAGTGGGAGGAACTGGGAGCAACTGGGACCGTGCCTGGAGCAAACTGCATCATCATAGGGAATGACCGGGAGGGACTGGACTCATACTGGGAGCGACTGGGCTCATACTGGGAGCAGCCAATGCCGGCACCGGCACCCCGGAACCCCTTTCCCGGCCATCCCGCCCCTCCAGCCCCAGCACCACCCATCGCTGGGGTCCTGGCAATCCCAGGGGTCCCCCCCTCTCGGGGTCCCTGCTTTGCCCTTCTGGGGCTCTCCTCTCTCTGGGCTCCCGCTCGGGGAAGCCGCGGCTCTCCTGGGGCTCCCCAGAACCGCTGTCCCCCCGCCGGTGCCGCCGCTCCCGCGCGGTCCCCACGTGGCCCTGGCAGAGCTCGGAGGGTCCGGCCGGGAAGCCCAACCCCCACCGCGGGGGGACCGGCATCCCCCTGCCCCCTGCCGGGGCTCTGCCACCACCCACACCGAGACCCCCCAGAAACACCTCCCGGGGACCCCGATGTCCCCCAAGGGCCACCATATTGGCTCGGCTTTGGAGCCCGGCCAGCTCCAAACTTCCCCCACAAAAAACCCCAAACCCAGGAACCCCCCCGGCACATTTGGGCCCAGCTCCCCCTCCCCGGGGAACCTGTGGGATGGGGGGCGATGCTCCCAGGGCTGCGGCGAGTTCAGGGAGGGCGCCGGCCACGAGATTCCTTCTCTACCCTTCTGCTGCAGCCGCTCGGCCTCTTCCTCCCTCCCTCCTCCTCTGTTCCCGAAGGCCGATCTGAGGGAAGGGGAGGGGAAAGGGGACAGGGAAAGGCGGAACCGTGAGGGGAAAGGGGCGGGCTCAGGCCAAGGGCGGGAACTGTGAGGGGACTCTCTGGGAGGCGGCACTCCGCAAACAACTGCAACGGACTGAACATGAACGGGAGAGAAAGCAGTAAGTCTGAGAGTTTTATTTGCTATCAGATACATCCCACACACCCAGCCCCACACAATCCCTGTATCCCATTGATCCAAATTGGGATCCCACATCTCCCAATCTCCCCCCAAGCCCATCTCACTCTGTTGGCTGTGGAATCAAGTAAATTTGTTATGGGATTGTGTTTTTTTGAGGTGGGTTTGAGCACTTCTGGGGTGGGATTGAGCTGTTTTCACTGGGATTTGAGTGGTTTTGAAGTGACAGATCCATCCCTCTTGGCTCTTGGAGTGCAAAGAGATGGAGAAGGAAAAAAATTTCAGGTGAAACTAAAAGTAGAAGCAGCCAGGTGTGTTCCCAACATGGATCACAGGGAATGTGAGTGACCAGGGCTGTGACCAAAGTGCCTCCTCCAGTGGGGGATGGAGCTGGAGCAGCACACGAAAGCTCTTCCCGCACTCGGGGGCACTTGCAGGGCTTCCTTACCGGTGCCTCTGTTGGTGTCTGGGTCAAGGCTGAGCTGCTGAGAAGCTCTTCCCACACTGGGGACACTCGTAGGGGTCTCTCCCCTGTGTGGATGCGCCGGTGTCTGACGAGGTTGGGAGTTGTGCTTGAATCCTTCCCACAGTTGGGGCAGCCGGAAGGGCCTCTCCTCCGTGTGAATCCGATAGTGCTGGAGGAGACAGGAGCTGGTCTGAAACCTCTTCCTGCATTTATCACTCGTAGGCCCTCTCCCCTGTGTGGATGCGACGGTGCCTGATGAGGTTGGAGTTCTTCTTGAATCCCTTCCCACAGTCGGGGCATTGGAAGGGCCTCTCCTCTGTGTGACTCTGGTAGTGCCCAAGGAGATGGGAGCTGGTCAGAAACCTCTTCCTGCATTTATCACACTCGTAGGGCCTCTCCCCAGTATGGATCCTCTGGTGTGTGACCAGGTCGGAGTTCCACCTGAAGCTCTTCTCACACTCCCCACACTCGTAGGGCCGCTCCCCAGTGTGGATCCTCTGATGCTGGATCAGGTTCCCTTTGTCTCCAAAACTCTTCCCACATTCTACACATTCATAGGGCCGTTCCCCGGTGTGGATGCGCTGGTGCTTCATGAGGGTGGAGTTGCGATGGAATTCCTTCCCACAGTCGGGACACTGGAAGGGCCTCTCCTCTGTGTGACTCTGAAAGTGCTGGAGGAGATGGGAGCTGGTCAGAAACCTCTTCCTGCATTTATCACACTCGTAGGGCCGTTCCCCAGTGTGGGTCCTCTGGTGCGTGATCAGGGTGGAGCTCTGGCTGAAGCTCTTCCCACACTCCCCACACTCATAGGGCCGTTCCCCAGTGTGGATCCTCTGGTGTCTGATCAGGTGGGAGCTCCGGCTGAAGCTCTTCCCACACTCCACGCACATGTGGGGCTTCTCCCCATCATGACCCTGCTCATAGAGCACCAGCTCCGAGCTCTGGCTCGATCTCCGGCCGCCTTCCCGGCCCAGGCTGGCTCTTTCCCCCTCACATCCCTGCCAGCTGCGTTTGCAGCCCCTCCTCGTGCGGCATCTCCAGGGTTTTTCCTCCCCATTGGCTTCCTGCGCTGTGGAGCCGCTCAAAACGGCCTCTTCCACCAGGTTCTGCTGCGGGGATTTGTCCTCCCTGCTCTCCATGCCCAGCTCCTGCTCTGGGGGAGGAAGGACAAGGACAGGATGGGATTTGCCTCCGTGCCACAGGCAAGGGCAAGGAGATCCTCCCAGGGCTGTGCTGCAGCTGGGGCCGTGCTGGGCTGGGAGATGGAGCAGCACAGAGGGGGAAAGGGGCACTGACTTCCTCCTCACCTGCATCAGTGTCCCGGGGCATCTTCCTCTTCCTTGCAGGCTCCCACGGATGGCACTGGGAAATCCTGGTTTGGGGAAAACAAAGGATGAGCGCATTTGTAGGAGTGTCGGGGGGTAGGACGGTCGGGATGGACAGAGACGAGAGATCTCTGAAGCCAGGTCATGGAATCTGCGGTTTATTGCAAAGGGCCTGGGTGCAGGGCCCTGCTGGGAGCTGCCAGCCACAGCTCGGAGCAGGCCCGAGAGAAGAGAGGGGTAGAGAGGATGACAGGGGAAGAGAGTAAGAGGGGAAGAGCGTAAGGGAGTAAAAAAGGTAAGAGAGTAAAAAGGGTAAGAGAGCAAAAGGGAAAGAGAGTAAAAGCGTAAGAGAGTGAGGTTCCTGTTACAATATAAGAAATCTTCATCTGTGTTGAATATTCTATTTCTCACTAACCAATCTAGTACAAGATACAAATCCTATCGCATTTACATACAGCCTGGAAGAATCATTACATCACCATACTGTGTTATATTTTAAACCCTACAAACTCCTCTTTGGATGCCTTCTCCTGAGCCAGCAGGGTCTGCTCTGACCCCTGGACCTGTCTGCAGGCAGAGGGAATTGTTTCATCAAAAGGGGATTACCTTCAGTCGGGCCACATCATTGTTTTCCAGTTGTTCAGTAACTAAGGTATCTAAAAGCTTGCTTTCATTTCAATCTTGCTTATAGTTTCTATATTCTCAATCTTTTCTTTTGACAATCATATTTATCATATTTATGCAACAGGAAAGCCTGTTTCACCTTCCCCAACTCACGCTGCGTTTCAAGGCCCCTCCGGCCAAGTCCATCTCTACAAGTCACCGGGCATCTGAGCTACAGAAAAACCTCCCAAACACCAAGATTCAGCCCTGAAAAAGCCTCCCAGGAGTTCCCCATCCCTGGTCCCTCCCCTCTGGTGTTCAGGGACTCCCCCTGTCCCAGTTGTGGGATCACACTTGGATTGGGGGTCCCCCTTCTCCTTGGTGCCCGCCTGCCCAGGCTGCTGGCAGTCCCAGCAATGCCAAAAGCTCCCCTCTTGGCTCTCCCCATTTCGGGATGCGGGGCTGTTTGGGCTCCGGGCTCCCTTCTCCCCTCATTCTCTGCTCTGGGCTGCAGCGGCTCCAAGGAGTCCCCCCCTGCCCCTCTCCAGGCTCTTGAGGCTCCCGCCAATGGCGGCTCCCCCCCTCTGGGCTCCCCACTTTGGGCTCCTGGGGACACAGGGCTCTGCTCCTCAGGCTGCCTCTGCGGCAGCCGCCACCGGCACCCCCGATGTCCCCAAGGGGCCTTTTCGCTCAGCCTTGGACTTCTTCATTCTCCAAACATCCCCCAAAAACCCCACGGGGAGCAACTGGGAGTTGCTGGGAACATGCTGGAGGAACTGGGCTACACTGGAGATACTGGGGTGACTGGAACAAAAACGAGGGTAAAGAGAGCAACTGGAACCATGTGGAGCACAACTGGTTCATACTGGCAGGGACTGGGAACATACTGGGCTCATCTTTGGATCATACTGGCAGGGACTGGACTAATACTGGGAGTATCTGAGAGCAACTGGGAACACATCTTGCACATCATCCCCCATACTGGGCCTGACTGGGAGCAACTGGGAGCATGCAGGGAGCAAATGGCATCATACTGGGACTGACTGGGCTGATCTAGGGGAAGCAACTGGAACCATGCTGGAGGCAGCTGGGACCATACTGGAAGAGACTGGAAGCACACTGGGATTATACTGGGACCACACTGGGAGGCTGGCATGTGACTGGGATCAAACTGGAGCTTACTGGGATCATATTGGGGTTGAAAAGGGTGACTGGGATCACATTTTGGCTGAGACAAACTGGGATGATGCTGCAAGCAAACTGGAGGAACTAGGAAGCACTGGATGCATGCTGGAGGCAACTGGGATATACTGGGCATGACTGGG
>JALJVW010003014.1:0-15483 GCA_024865655.1 Emberiza elegans
AATGATAAAGCTCAGTCGAGCCTCCATTTCACAAACATCTATGTTGTTAATCACACACCCTTAATAAGATGGACCCTATATGTCTTTGCAAGATTTTTACACTTTTTGCCATTTTGGATTACACGAGATTGCACCAAAGTTTGAACATTGTTCAACTTTTCAGAATTTGAATCATTTTTGTTGTTGAGTTGTTTTATCACTAGGAGTCCACTGTTTTCTTTTATTACTTCAGGAGTTAATATCAAAAAACTTTCAATGAATGCTCTTTTGTGATGGAACTGAAATGAACAGAAAAAGATACATTTGCTGTGTGACAGTGAATACTGTCACATTTCTTATGTCTACAATGTTCAGCATGAAATCAAGAACTGCCCACATCATGTATAACTAATCTAACAATTCTGCCCTTTTAACTGTTAGTTCTACGTGCTGCATGTCTTGGCTGACTTTTAATTTACACCAATACTCACCACTGCATCAGGAGGGTCTATAACCTGTTGGCTCTAGCAGGCCAATTCCAGTGCTGAAGGTGTAGATGACTCCCATTCTTTTGAACACCAGGTGCCTGAATCCCACCTTACTCACAGTGCAACAGCAAAGCTAGGAACCCATAGAGCATTTTCTACTTAAAAGAGATGTCAGTCCTAAAGTTCTAGGCAGGGAATGACAGCATCACTCTCATGGTTAAAATTCAAGCTAGTTCTTAAAAGATGCACTTTTTGGTAGTTATGATCAAATCTAAGTAGTACTGGAATTAACATAACAAGCCTCAGAAATTAAAAAGACACTGAGACGAGGAAAACATGCAGCGTAAAATCTGCCTTGTAACAATATTTAATCAAAATCAATATGTTCATGTCAATTTTTTTCACCAGTGCAGATTTAACCCTCTGTTAACATTGAGATGCTACAGCTTAAGCAGTGCTAAGTAGGAGCCTGCCTTTCCCACTTTGAAAGAGATAATCTCTATCCAGGTTGTACCATCATATGAATGGACCTGTGTAAACATTGACGCATCATTAATTGTAGGTGGTGATTTTAGCCTTCTAATAGTCTTCTATAAAGCCAAGCAAAATAATGTCAGTCAGTGAAGTGAAACCTTTCTTTCATTTTCAAACCAAAGCCATTGTTTACAAAATAAAATTTGCATGCATCACAGCAGTGGGAGAAGTGTTTTTGAAAGGGTGAATTTTATCTGCTTGGAAAATATTTTTCCATGGAAAGCATTTTCTAGGTGATTTACAGTGCTTTTCTTCAAAGCAGAACAAAAAAAAAAATGCTGAAGAGCTCATTATATTTCAAAGTAGACTTCTTGAAGATGGGAGAAGTAAGGGAAGAAATCAAATTTGATTCTCTAAAAAAAATTACAGGAGACGTTAAAAAATTTCCAGCAAAAGTCTCAGTAGCAATAACAAACTACACTCTCATCTCCAGCATAAGATTTGAGAGCAGGAGGGAAGAAGGGTAATTTTTATGCCCAGCTACCTAGATGGCTGTCATGGTCTAAAATACTCAGATCTCAAAGTACTCAGCTTTTAGTCACTCCTCATCACAAAACATCTGTTATTCATGATTCTGCCTCATGATTTAGAAGCCAAATGGCTAGTAGGAGATTTAAGTACAGCCACTTGGATCTGGCTGACTAAATTTGAAAATTACTTCTGAAATTATACGTGTTTCTTCTGAGACCATCCTTGTTAGAACTCACTCCTATAGACAGTCATCTGTTCTTCAGAAAATCTGAGTGATGTATAAAGAGTTTTGCAGAAGGTGGAAAACCCTTTTCCCTTAAGGTTTTAATCGAAAAGAGTAGTAGAATTCTTGTTCCTAAAAAACCAAATTTTGAGTATTTGAAAATGCACAATGTAAAGGATGGCCAGCACCGTGGATGCTCCAGCAGGCTCTGATTGCTCTCAACCACCCTCTTCTTACAACCTCCTTCCCAATATCTCCTTCTCCCCATCTCTCTTTTCTCCCTCCAGGGCTGCCCTGGCCACAGGAGCACACCTGATTGTTAACTTTATGCTTCTCTGCAAGTGGTCAAGAACTTTCTCTGGAGTTTGGCAGGGAGGGAGGTGGCACTGGCAGCATAATCCCAACACAGCCATGCTAAGCTCATCCCTGAATCATGGCCCTACACTTACCACCTCACTGCCACTTTGAGTACTCCCTGCAGCCCCAGGAAATTCCTCTGGACTGCACGGAGCTCCGTTCAGCAGCACTCCCTTCAGAGGCATGCTGTGACTCTGCCAGCACCTTGGAGAAGAGGAGGAAGGAAACTCTTAGACCACTGCATCAACTAACTCTCAGGAAAAGAGTTAATTGGTGACTTGTTGCACCCTAAATTAGCAGCCTATGAGAAGCTTCTCCGGGAGCATCCAGCACTGTACTCCTGCTCCCTCGCGCGTCCTTTGTACTTTTTGTAAAATGTAAGACTTTAGAGAGAGGGTTTTCCAGAGGAATATTACACCGAAGGACAGTTGCAGGGTGGTCAGACTGTCCAGGGACTGCTGGTACACACCTTCTGACAAGAGCATTGTATAAAATAACCCTTAATAATTTCCAACTAACACTGTTCAGTAGGGTGGATGTGCACGTATGTTCTTCTCCAGCAAAACCTGCTCTGCACAAGTGACAAGGTTGCAGGGACATTGACAGGCTGGAGAGGTGGGTCTGTGTGGGCATCAAGAATTTCAACAAGGCCAAGTACAAGTTTCTACACCTTGTAGAAGGTCAGGGCAATCCTAGACATGTCCACAGGTTGGGTGGAGAAGTGATTGGGAGCACTGAGGAGAAGGACTTGGGGGTGTTGGTTGATGAAAAACTCAACGTGAACCAGCAGTGGCGCTCACAGCCCAAAATGCCAAACAAATCTTGGGCTGCATCCAAGCCCCATGGCCAGCAGGTCAAAGGAGGAGATTCTACTCCTCTGCTCTGCTGGGAGAAGCTACATGCTGTGCTGTATCCAGGGCTGGGGTCCCCAAAATTTGAAGGGCATGAAACTGCTGGAGCAAGTCCAAAGGAAGGCATGAAGTTGATAAGGATATTGGATCACCTTCCAGGGTGAAAGTTTGGACTATTCAGCCTGGAGAGGAGAAGGTTTTGTAGAGACCTCAAAGAAGGTCCCAGTATCTGAAAGGGCCTACAGGGAAGCTGGAGATGGATCCAGGAACTGTAGCAATAGGACAGGGAGCAATGGCTTCAGATGGAAAGGGAAATTTAGGTTAGATATTAGGAAGAAATTCTTTGTTGTGCGTGTGGTGAGCTGCTGGAACAGGCTGTCCAGAGAAGCTGTGGCTGCCCCATCCCTGGAAGTGTTCAAGGCCAGTTTGCATGGGTGTCTAAGTAACCTAGTAGAAAGTGTCCCTGCCCATTTCAGGGCTTTGGAACTAGATGATCTTTGAGGTCCCTTCAACCCAAAGCATTCCATGATTTTATGATTCTGTTGTCTGACTGTAGATTTTTTTTACTCCATGGTCTCTCATTCACAAGAGATGGAAAGCAAGACTATTTTCCTATGTGCAAAATATACTGTCCCTGCTATTTATCTCCACTCTGCAAGAGGAAATACCAGGCAATGAGTTTTTAGTGAGGAGAGATTTAAATCCATAGAAATGGCAGGGAGTGTGCCCAGTTATTTGGACCAAAAGGCAAGCTGCATGCTCAGGTGATGTAAATCACCATAGTTCTATTCAGGTTAAATATTCACTGCTCAGATCCACCAATCTGATCCAGACAAGGGATAAGTTTCAGAACTGGTTATTATTCATTTGAAGTAAATTACTGGTTATCAATTCATGTGTATCTAACAGAAGACCGCATAATTTATTTTAATCTCATCGGCATAATAAATCTTAATCTCTCTGTATATGAATTTCTTTGTTGCAATGCTTTTCTTTTCTGCTGAAGCTGTAAAGTAATTGGAACAAGGATGTTTTTTATAGCCTGGATATGCATATACCTACACGTACTTTGGCATTTCACGTATTTTTAAATCAAAAACTCTGATGTGAAAAATAAAAATATATTAGAATATATTAAAAGAGGTTCTGTCTTCCAGATGCAAGCTCAGGGTAAGGAACCTCTTCTGAGTACTGAGTTTATCCCAACCATGCATAACATCACTATTGTAGGACTTGGGAATACAGAGAAAATCAAATAGGTCCTCAAATGCTGTTCTTTTTGGCATTCATCCTGAAACTCAAAATACATTTTCCTCAAAAGAATTGATCAAAATAGGAAAATATGAAATCAAAGGAATAGTCTCCTGAGATTACAATATGAATTAATAATTCTCTTATTGTATCAGTTGTCTGAGATGGCCTGATTTTATACCACCACTTCTTAAGACTGCTTTAACTAAGCAAACACCAGAGAAGATTCATTTACAGGATAGAAGAAAATTATTCATTAAAAACATACGGGGAGGCGTTACTTATGAACTCTCCTAAAGTCAACAGTGATTACGAGCATCTGACATCAATTAGGAATGCAACATCATGCTGCCAATCTGAAACTTTAGTATCTAAAAGTGCATTTAGAAATAGCTTGACAGCATCTCTCTGTGTCAAACAACTTGATATATCAGTATGCCTTCTGGTTAGGGCCAAAACTCATAGGTTGGGAGAATAATTCAATTTCATTGTCTAAGAACTGATGCTACTTAGTCATCTTCCCATGATTAGGTGAAAAGAAAACCCAGCAGAATACAGCAGCTACAGTGGGTAGTAATGAATAGAAATTTAAACTCAGTGAAGTGTTTAGCAGTTAAACTGCAGTACAACGGTGGAGTAGAAGAACTTTCTGGAGTAAAGGAACTAGTACATAAGGAGATAAAAACCTTTGGGTTGCTTCCATTTGTTTCAGGTTTTGGGGTTTTGGGGGTGTTTTTGCTATTGTTGGAGTTTATTTTGTTTGGGTTTATGTTTTTTTTTTTTTTTTTTTTTTTTTTTTCTTTTTTTTGTCTGTTGTTGTTGTTTTGTTTTGTTTGACTTACTTTCACTCACACATTATTCAGGAAAGAGCAGGCTATCTTGAATTAACATTCAGAAAATCTGGGATGGTGAATACTTTTAACAGAAGCGCAAAATCCTGCACAACTGATCAGCACAAGCTGTTGCAGAAGACCAGAGCTCAGTGTGATAAAAAAAATGCGCAGCAATGAGACCAGGATATTCTCTGTTCACTTCCTGTGCTATAATGAGTACTGGTATCTCTCTCAGTTAGACAGAATAATTTTTGCTTCTATAAATAATAGTGTTTTTTCAGAATGGCTTTTCACCTTTTTTCATGAAGGATATTTGTCTTTCTGGACAGGAAAGAGATATGAAACTCATTCAACATCAAATATCCTATAAATATTATGTTAAGATTAGATATTGGGAAAAAAAAATGTCTTTTCTGAAAGGGTTGCTTGGCGCTGGAACCGTCCTCCCTGGGAAACAGTGGAATCCTTATCCCTGGAAGCGTTCAAAAGAGTGTTGATAGGGACATGGTTTAGCAGTGAACTTGGTGTCACTAAATTAATAGTTGGGCTTGATCTTAGTGGCCTTTTCCAACCTTATGCATTCTGTGATTCGAAAAGAATGAGAAATAGGAAAATTTGCAGAGAGCTTCACAAATGTTGCAAGACAGTCATGGCCATGCCCAAGACAAAAAAATAGGTAAAAGGTTCTAACAGGCTCCAACTAGAAGATGTGCCTGCTAACCAGTTTTATTAGTCCTCCTGAAAAAAACAACAAGGGCTACCAATTATATTTACAGAAAAACATTTTCTTGCAATGCATATAACCATAATCATTGCAAAGACACAGAAACCACATCAAGATTATTAGTCATTAAATGGATTAAGAGAGATGTGTGTACAGTGAATAAAATTAAGTGTATGGAAAATGAAATACAATGTTAAACAGAACACTAATGCTGATTCAACTAAACTGTGTATAATGAAGAATGAAAGAAAACACATGCTGAAAAGAAACATTAAGAACCTACAGAAATTCTAAAAAGGTAAAAGAGTTGAGAAAAGACTATTTGTATAACTAAAGTGTGTCTGTCTGCAATATGATGTGAAAAGGATTTACTGTTCTTTTTGTTGACATTGCTTAGGAAACTGGAACAAGGTTAGTGTGTTAGGGACAGATCTAGAAAATGCTGCCGGCTGAAACTTGTGTGTTTCTACATGAATGTTTCTACGGTTCTTTTAAAGATGTGCTTGGAAGCCACATCTGTGCCCGACGGAAAGATCTGCCCAGCATGCACTTCCCCTCTGCAGCTCCTACCTGAGTGTCAGGCAGCAATGCTGAAAGGAAATGGACTTCCCAAGACTTCAAAGTTGAGGAGCAGAGCAAGGCGACATCTGCATTAATGCAGCTTCTGCATTTCATCACTGACTAAGTGGCGTTTCTCCAGTGAGTGTGTGTGCTCTTGATGAGGCCATACAGAGAAACCATCATCTTTCTGACCACATTTTCATAATTGCCTTTAATTAAAATTTTTCCTTTCTGTGATACCTGCCATTCTGTGGACAGAAGTTAGATAATGTTTTGTTCCCTCTTAGATTGAAACAAGAAGACAGATGAGGTCAACAGCAATATCGATTAATGTCAATTATTCAATATTTGCAATCTTGAGCGTGCTAGATGACCAAGTAATTCATGCCTGTAAGTGACTGTTTTTTTCAGTGACTACCAGGACCCCACTTAGGACATTGCTTAAAAGCTTTTTTTATCAATGGAAAGCTAAAAATCATGAAATTAAAAATGGTTTTTTTTGACAAGTTTCTCAAACCTAATTTCAAGATATGCTTAATCATGAGCCTTTTATGTTTTCAGACATCTAAGATATTAAAGTTAGCTCTTTCAGTAGTTGTGAAAATTATTTTATAACTGGTTTTGGGATCATATTGTCTTTCAGAGGTACATTTGTACTCACTTACTTATCTCATCTGCCCTTTATTTTTAAAATGCATTTTATAGATGTGAGAATTGAAGCTTCAAAATAAAATCTTTCCTCTACATAACAACAGATGAAAAGACCATTTATTTCCACTTATTGTTTATTCAGAAACAATCCAAATATTGATAATAGCTGAGATATGATGACAAATGAGATGAGAGAAAAATCATTCCCAGCTGACAGTTTTGAATTTTGTTAATTTCCAGCAGAGTTTATAGTATTGCTAATTAACATAAAGGGATGGGAAAAGAACATTGAAAAGTTACTTGTTTTCCATGGTGATGGCTGTAATATTCCCAATTCCTAGAATGACTAAAAACGAGGGTGAAAGAGCAGTTGAAAGTGCATAAAACAGGAAGAAAGCAGAACTAAGGATCCTGAATTAAAAGAAGAGGCAAGATTTCAGAAATGGGGATTGTTCAGACGGGAGAACAAAAAGATTTGGCATGACCTAATGGTGGCCTTACAGTGGTCACCTAAAAGGGGCCTAGAGGAGAGATGAAGGGATGCTGCTTAGATGAAGGCGACAAGAGATGCTAAAGACAAAGATACGGAGCTCGCCCGAGCTAAGCGCCGGTCCTTGGCTTCTTTCGGCAGAAGCCGCGCTCCGGAGCACACCGCGACCGGCACAGTGCTCTGCGACCGGCACAATGCTCTTTGCGCGAAGAAGCCGCTTCTTCACCTCGGGGGCCGGGAGGCGGCACCTTTCGAAGGCGAACAACCAAGCCGAGCCACACTGGGATTGTGTGCACAGCTTGCAAACTGATAGAAAACAGTACCATGCCACTCTCCTGCCATTCCATTCACACTAGCATTCGAATGCAAGTAATTTTGGACAAGTTTCTTTTGCTTCCCTATTGGGAGGTTACAAGATCAGCAGCAGCTTTACAGCTTCCTGGGTTTTGATGTGGCAGCCACATGCTGCTCTCCGTCCTCCTCAGATCCACCACTTCAAGCTGAGACAGGAAAATCAAAATCTTGTGAACTCTCTCAGCAATGTAACAGTTGATGTTATGAATGTTCCATTCTTCCACTTATGAGGAATTCAATTTTTCCTGCCTTGGTACCATTCAACTGCTTTTAAACACCTAGAGAAATTCAGCTGTGGTAACAGACAGCAACTTATCCCTGGGAAAGGTCTCAATGCCATGACAAGGAACATCAAAGAAAAACCCTATTCTATCAAAACTGAGCAAAACGTTGAAATATGTACTGATCCAGAACTTCCTTAGGTAGGATAATGCACACTTTGCTACTTCTGGGAAGGCTCGTGTCCCTTATCCCTTTTGCCAACACAGTGTGCCTGACACAATGGCAGGGATGAGATATCTGGGAATTCCAACCAGAGAAGGCCAAGTGCAGCCATTGATTCACTCCACTTTGGGATGGATAAAGCACAGTTCCGAAATAAGAGGACAATTTTTTCTCCTTATCCTTGCTTGTCTGGCCTCCATACAGTTGGACACCCTGCCAATGAGGTGAAACCTAATCCCAGTATTTCTGTCCAAATTTGTGCTTCTTTGTCTGTCATCAACTGCATGCTCTGTCTAAACCACATCTCTATAGAAATGTATTAGAAGAAAATTAGAAGAAGTTTTTTTCTTTCCTTCACCCACATAAACTTTGAAAATTTTCTAAACCACATCAACTCTTCAAACCATTGGTATAAGATAATTGCTTAAAAGAAATCTTTGAGAAAAAGTAACCCTATTCTTTCCTTTAGCATTTTGTTGATTTTTTCTATCACTCTCAGTTTACAACCTGAACCCAGGTAATCTGAGAAGCTTACTTATTAGTAGGAAAAATAGAAAACCTGTGGAAATTCAGGTTCTGAACCTTCTGTATGTCTATGAAGAGGTTGATATGTGGGATGGTTCTTCCAAAGGGCTCCAATAGGTGTACATCTGACTTCAAGTCCTGTAGCCACCTTATATCATAGGAATTGGTGGTTGGGGTGGAATGCTTTGTATGGAGTTTTTACAAATTCTAACAAATTTTTTTTGTGTGACCTGAAAGAAAACGAGAACTTTGCAAGAGAACAGCAGTGCTTAAGCCCAGAAAGTACAACTAAAATGTGTCTAACCTTTCAAAAGGTCTTTTTGGGGTAGAAGACAGATATTAATGACCTTAAAAGTAGATGTAGAAAGACTTGTCTTTTTGGAAAAACTTTGTGGAAACTGCCTAGTTAAAAAAATAAATAAATAAAAATAAATAAAACAAAAACCTCCCCAAAAAACTCAAACAAACAAAAGAGAACCAAAGGAAAAAAAAAAAAAAAAAAAAACCAAATCAAAAACCCCAAACAAAACAAAAAGCCAAACCAAAAAAAAAACAAAACCCCAAAACCCCAAACCAACCAAACACAAAACAAACAACCAAAACCAGTTAAATTCTTTTTTTCTGTGAAACAGCTGTACTTCATAGTATCTCCATGGGCACTCCTTATAATGTGGACATTCTCTGATTGCTGCTGGGTTGTTCACTGCAAGCAATATAGATTCTCCACTAGCTTTCACATAAAACAGTGTCAGGTAGTTTTGAAACTATATTTGGAATGAATAAAAAAACGCTCTGTATACCCATAGCGATTAGGAAAATATCAAAACTCAGCTCAATAGTAGGTTAATGAGCTACAACAAATGTGATGAGTATTTACTTTTGTTTTCTTTGAATGTTGTGCAATTGTAAACCAGAACTAATTTAAAATAGGTACAAAACCCAGGAAAAAGTAGATAAAGAAATATCAGCAAAATTTTAAAATGAAGCTTTGCGAGCCTTGAGAATTGAAAAGAGTTGTATTTCTAGAAAGATATCCTGTTTTCCTAAATTTGGATGTGAATTATCCTAAAAACCTCATTTCCATCTTTCTTTACATACTTCATTTAGACTAGGCTAGGCTCTGGGTAGGCCTGTTTGTAGAAGTTTTGGTCCTGCTGCCAAGAAAATAATGTTGCTGGATGATCTTGAGGAAGGAGGAACTTGATAGTCTTGAGAGAGGATGTGAACTAAGGAATGATGTGCCTGAGCACATCCCAGAAATCCCAAAAGATTGAGGATGCCAACCAAGCACGTGCTATTCCTCCCGATGTTTTAAAGTCTGGACCTGCCAAAACTCAATGCTCTCTTCATAACCACATGGAATGCTCGTGATAGCCAGACAAAGGACACCTGCTCCCTGAAAAAAGACAGGGATTGATTTCTATCAAAAGTAGTTGCCCACAGCAATATGAGTTTGTTCTGCCTTTCATGGTTTTTCTTGTCATCAAATGGAACCAGAGAAAGTCAATCTCCTGCAGGATAAAATGGGATTAAGGTACTGCTGTTCTCCATCAGCTAAAGGATTTGGTATTACTGTTAAAGTTAAATGAGTCTAAAGTCCAGCTATTATCTGTATCATATACCTGGAATTTAAGTGAGGAAAAATGACATTGAAATTCACTTAAAATTTTTAAAAAAAAAAAAAAAAAACAAAAATAAAACTATGATAAGGTCTTCTTCTGATGAGATTGGTGAAAGTGACAGAGAGAAAATAACACTTGTTAACCTGTTAGAACTGCAAATCTTGCATCACCAGTCACATTACTCTGGCCAAAATAGTATTTTTTGTAGTCCTGAATTCTGAACAGCAAAATATCATCATCACAATGCCTGACCAGGGAGACTATATAAAAATCAAATCAAATCAAATTTCAGGCTTAATTATAGCAATACAAATTAAAATGTATTGTCCTCTTTCATAGCCGAAGGCAATAAAGCATCACTTGAAGTGGCATTTATGAGAAAAAACAGTTAGGTACTCTAATTTCAAATGAATAGGAGCAAGAAGAATTACTGAAACCCATTCTAATCTCCATTTTATAAAATAAAAGTGTGGCATTGCTTCTTATATTTTTATTTCCTGATGATTTTAAAATTGCAGAACCAGTGTACCCATGTTTCTGTCACAGTAAAAAAAGCATCAATATTGTTATACCTTCTCTCTGGTGACATGCTTAGACTGGAGCATGTGCTAATAAGCTTTTTATTAAGCGTATGCTAATCAACATATGATTATTGAATGGAACTCCATCAATCTTGCAGCCATTTTCTCTGTGAAAAAAAATGTTCTTTAGGACATGGCTGGGAGAGGAATTTGGAAAAGACAATCTGCAGATTTTTAAAAACCTATTATTATTACCCCATTATATGTTTAAGAGTTACTTTTTCTAGTTGATTTTTGTTGGGTTTTTTTTTTTTCTTTTCTGTACACACATATGAGGTAGTATTTGCAGAAAAGCAAATGATGCAAGACAAGCTACTTTCAGTTTTATGGTACGTTGCTCCTCTCCAGATTTTCTGGCCACAGTCTTTCCTATTAAAAACCTCCATCTCTAGAGGAAAATGTAGAAGGCAAATGCCCATTAAAATTTTGCTGCCTGCTCTATCAAATAGAGTCATTTAATTGCATCAAGTGACTATCTAACTGATGCACTAAAATGATAAAGCTCAGTAGAGCCTCCATTTCACAAACATCTATGTTGTTAATCACACACCCTTAATAAGATGCACCCTATATGTCTTTGCAAGATTTTTACACTTTTTGCCATTTTGGATTACACGAGATTGCACCAAAGTTTGAACATTGTTCAACTTTTCAGAATTTGAATCATTTTTGTTGTTGAGTTGTTTTATCACTAGGAGTCCACTGTTTTCTTTTATTACTTCACAGGAGTTAATATCAAAGAAACTTTCAATGAATGCTCTTTTGTGATGGAACTGAAATGAACAGAAAAGATACATTTGCTGTGTGACAGTGAATACTGTCACATTTCTTATGTCTACAATGTTCGGCATGAAATCAAGAACTGCCCACATCATGTATAACTAATCTAACAATTCTGCCCTTTTAACTGTTAGTTCACTACGTGCTGCATGTCTTGGCTGACTTTTAATTTTACACCAATACTCACCACTGCATCAGGAGGGTCTATAACCTGTTGGCTCTAGCAGGCCAATTCCAGTGCTGAAGGTGAGATGACTCCCATTCTTTTGAACACCAGGTGCCTGAATCCCACCTTACTCACAGTGCAACAGCAAAGCTAGGAACCCATAGAGCATTTTTACTTAAAAGAGATGTCAGTCCTAAAGTTCTAGGCAGGGAATGACAGCATCACTCTCATGGTTAAAATTCAAGCTAGTTCTTAAAAGATGCACTGTTTTTGGTAGTTATGATCAAATCTAAGTAGTACTGGAATTAACATAACAAGCCTCAGAAATTAAAAGACACTGAGACGAGGAAAACATGCAGCGTAAAATCTGCCTTGTAACAATATTTAATCAAAATCAATATGTTCATGTCAATTTTTCACCAGTGCAGATTTAACCCTCTGTTAACATTGAGATGCTACAGCTTAAGCAGTGCTAAGTAGGAGCCTGCCTTTCCCACTTTGAAAGAGATAATCTCTATCAGGTTGTACCATCATATGAATGGACCTGTGTAAACATTGACGCATCATTAATTGTAGGTGGTGATTTTAGCCTTCTAATAGTCTTCTATAAAGCCAAGCAAAATAATGTCAGTCAGTGAAGTGAAACCTTTCTTTCATTTTCAAACCAAAGCCATTGTTTACAAAATAAAATTTGCATGCATCACAGCAGTGGAGAAGTGTTTTTGAAAGGGTGAATTTTATCTGCTTGGAAAATATTTTTCCATGGAAAGCATTTTCTAGGTGATTTACAGTGCTTTTCTTCAAAGCAGAACAAAATAAAAATGCTGAAGAGCTCATTCTATTTCCAAAGTAGACTTCTTGAAGATGGGAGATAAGGGAAGAAATCAAATTTGATTCTCTAAAAAATTACAGGGAGACGTTAAAAAAATTTCCAGCAAAAGTCTCAGTAGCAATAACAAACTACACTCTCATCTCCAGCATAAGATTTGAGAGCAGGAGGAAGAAGGGTAATTTTTATGCCCAGCTACCTAGAAGGCTGTCATGGTCTAAAATACTCAGATCTCAAAGTACTCAGCTCTTAGTCACTCCTCATCACAAAACATCTGTTATTCATGTTTCTGCCTCATGATTTAGAAGCCAAATGGCTAGTAGGAGATTTAAGTACAGCCACTTGGATCTGGCTGACTAAATTTGAAAATTACTTCTGAAATTATACGTGTTTCTTCTGAGACCATCCTTGTTATAGCTCACAAATATACAGAGTCATCTGTTCTTCAGAAAATCTGAGTGATGTATAAAGAGTTTTGCAGAAGGTGGAAAACCCTTTTCCCTTAAGGTTTGAATCGAAAAGAGTAGTAGAATTCTTGTTCCTAAAAAAACCAAATTTTGAGTAGTTGAAAATGCACAATGTAAAGGATGGCCAGCACCGTGGATGCTCCAGCAGGCTCTGATTGCTCTCAACTACCCTCTTCTTACAACCTCCTTCCCAATATCTCCTTCTCCCCATCTCTTTCTCCCTCCAGGGCTGCCCTGGCCACAGGAGCACACCTGATTGTTAACTTTATGCTTCTCTGCAAGTGGTCAAGAACTTTCTCTGGAGTTTGGCAGGGAGGGAGGTGCTACTGGCAGCATAATCCCAACACAGCCATGCTAAGCTCATCCCCGAATCATGGCCCTACACTTACCACCTCACTGCCACTTTGAGTACTCCCTGCAGGCCCAGGAAATTCCTCTGGACTGCACGGGGCTCCGTTCAGCAGCACTCCTTCAGAGGCATGCTGTGACTCTGCCAGCACCTTGGAGAAGAGGAGGAAGGAAACTCTTAGACCACTGCATCAACTAACTCTCAGGAAAAGGGTTAATTGGTGACCTGTTGCACCCTTAATTAGCAGCCTATGAGAAGCTTCTCCGGGAGCATCCAGCACTTTACTCCTGCTCCCTCGCGCGTCCTTTGTACTTTTTGTAAAATGTAAGACTTTAGAGAGGGTTTTCAGAGGAATATTACACCGAAGGACAGTTGCAGGGTGGTCAGACTGTCCATGGACTGCTGGTAAACACCTTCTGACAAGAGCATTGTATAAAATAACCCTTTATAATTTCCAACTAACAGAAGCCGCGGTTCGGGCACACCGCTACCGGATGATTGCTCTGCGACCGGCACAATGCTCTTTAGGCGCAAGAAGCTAAAGCCGCTTCTTCGCCTCCGGGGGGCCGGAAGGCGGCACCTTTCGAAAAGGCGAACAACCAAGCCGAGCCACACTGGGATTGTGTGCACAGCTTGCAAACTGATAGAAAACAGTACCTTACCACTCTCCTGCGATTTTATTCACGCTAACATTCGAATGCAAGTCGTTTTGGACTACTTTCTTTTGCTTCTTGCAAAACGCTCTGCAGAGCTCCGTGCACCTCTAGAACACGATAGGAGATGATTTCTGTACTGGCACAGTTTCTCCTTGCGAGACATAGTGGAAAAGCTTTTTGCTTAGCTGTAGGCGACAAGAGACGCTAAAGACGAAGGTACGGCGCTCGCCCGAGCTAAGCGCCGGTCCTTGGCTTCTTTTCGGCAGAAGCCGCGCGCGCGACCGGCACACACGCGACCGGCACAATGCTCTTTGCGCGAAGAAGCCGCTTCTTCGCCTCCGGGAGCCGGGAGGCGGCACCTTCGAAGGCGAACAACCAAGCCGAGCCACACTGGGATTGTGTGCACAGCTTGCAAACTGATAGAAAACAGTACCTTACCACTCTCCTGCGATTTTATTCACGCTAACATTCGAATGCAAGTCGTTTTGGACTACTTTCTTTTGCTTCTTGCAAAACGCTCTGCAAAGCTCCGTGCACCTCTAGAACACGATAGGAGATGATTTCTGTACTGGCACAGTTTCTCCTTGCGAGACATAGTGGAAAAGCTTTTTGCTTAGGTGTAGGCGACAGAGACGCTAAAGACGAAGGGCGGCGCTCGCCCGAGCTAAAGCGCCGGTCCTTGGCTTCTTTCGGCAGAAGCCGCGCGAACACACCGCGACCGGCACAGTGCTCTGCGACCGGCACAATGCTCTTTGCGCGAAGAAGCCGCTTCTTCCGGCACCTTCGAAAGGCGAACAACCAAGCCGAGCCACACTGGGATTGTGTGCACAGCTTGCAAACTGATAGAAAACAGTACCTTACCACACTCCTGCGATTTTATTCACTCTAATATTCGAATGCAAGCACTTTTGGACAACTGCCTTTTCCTTCGCTAGTGGTCGGTTACAAGATCTGCAGCACCTTTGCAGCTTCCTGGGTTTTGATGTGGCAGCCACATGCTGCTCTCCGTCCTCCTCAGATCCACCACTTCAAGCTGAGACAGGAAAGATCAAATTCTTGTGAAGTCTCTCAGCAAGGTAACAGTTGATGTTATGAATGTTCCATTCTGCCACTTTTGAGAATTCAATAATTCATACGTTCAAATATGTACTGATCCAGAACTTCCTTAGGTAGGATAATGCACAGTTTGCTGCTTCTGGGAAGGCTCGTGTCCCTTATCCCTTTTGCCGACACAGTCTGCCTGACACAATGGCAGGGATGAGATATCTGGGAATTCCAACCAGAAGGCCAAGTGCAG